>CACRXP010000090.1:774100-791240 GCA_902702965.1 Spirometra erinaceieuropaei | reverse complement strand
CAACATTTTTCGGCTTCTATCTGCCAATTTAGTGTCCTTTGCCGTTTGCCCCGCCCGTTCTTCCCCTCAAAACCGCCATCCCGTTGTACCCGACCCACCTAGAGAGGATTTCTCACTGTGGCTGCCTGTTGGGCTTCTGCCAGAAAGCATACGCTTGTTTTTGGTTTTTCTAAAATATATCTGAATTTTCAAGGCCATTGGACATCAATAGGAAAAATGCATGCTAATTAAGTAGGCATTTTTTACCGAGTGCTGTTTCTACAGGAGATTGAAATGCAGTCCTTTTAGAAGCTAACATCCTGCCGAGTCCGGAATATTATAGAAATAGGTCGCAAAATAACCAGTATTACAACCACGCCTAAGTAATTCTTCCTAATCTGAAACGCACTTCAGAACTTCAGCCGACATTTCGTGAAATCGGTCACTCATTGTAAAACTGCAAACTTTAAGAATATATGGCAAGGGCTTCGACCGAATGTAGCCAGTCTCATGAATGGCCGAATAATATATATATATAGGGAACGAGCATGTTCCCTAACCTGATCGGTGAGCGCCCACTATCACATATATATATATATATATATATATATAGACATGTTTTTCGGAATTCTCACTACATCCGTTATTCGTGTGCTTATATATATATGATTATAGAAGGACTCTCATCGATTTACTAATGGAACGTGATATTCCCCTTGTAATCTGCGGATCAATCGTAAGCCCTTTCAGGCAGTCTTATAGCGATTAGTAGTATACGCTGAAATGGAGATGCTTATTTACCGCCGCCAACCAGCATTACACAAACCTAGGTCTGCAACGCCTGAGCCGCGATTCTGCGGTCCTTGGCCATGGAATACTAGTAAGTTCAGTCCTCTTTCACTGAACCACGGCCTCGTTATCTTGTCAGTTGTGATCAAAAATATTAACTGTGGTAGGAAGATGCCTGCTGGACAGGCTTTATGACGTATAAGGCTGGCTAGCGACGACTAATAGACTAGAAATGTTCATTTCACTTTCCCTCGGGGAGAAGTATCACTCACTCTAACTTTGTTTTGCCTCACGTTCTGTGGTGGAGGTTTTTCTGTCTCATTACCGTAGCTCAGAAGTGGTCCTCTCGTCGATCAGCACGCTATATGTGCACCGAAGAGGCACCGAACACAGTCAGATCTTGTTCAATAAGCGCCGTACTGTTAAATAACTCGTCAATGGGCGAATCTAAGGGAAATGTGATAGTGGACTGTGTAAACAGAATGTTATGGTCGACAAAGACGAGGAAGACTGGAATGGCCATTTCTGGCTTATTAACCGTCGTCGGCCAGTCATACCCAACACCGAAATGTGAAACACCTCAACTCGATCTCGCCTCTAACCACTGGGCCACAGACCTATTGTTCTGTCGGTTTCGATCGGTACTACACAACGATGAGCTCCCTCCATCATTGGACTGTGTAAACTCAACAAACTAAGCATCGTAGGATTTAATTTTTTCCCTTAATTCCATCATCTTCTGCACCGGTGGAATGCATCCGATCAGCCACTGAAGCGCAATAATTTAACCGAATATTTGTACTGACAGTTTGATTTGAATCGTCATGATTCGAACTTAATGCTCCTGCATTTTTAAGTCGGTACACGAAGGCCTTGGACTTACACACTTTTTGGCTCAGTTTGCTACTTTTGCCTTCGTTTCGTACACAGCGGCTTTCATATGTAGAGCCGACTTTAGGAAATTAGATAAACTACGTGTCTATAGTGGCTCTCCTGGCAGAAGTATTACACGAATGGGGCGGGTGTTAGAATTCCAGTTCTATGTATGAGTAGGGAAGAAAAGGACTTTATTCGCCTGACGTTTCAGATTCTCGCTGGAACCAGTCATCGGGGACAGTGACAGATAAGGGTCTGGTATGTTCTGATGATAAGTTTGAGCGAAAATCCGAAAAGCCAGGCGAATAAGGCCCTTGCTTCAGCGATCACTTCTACTCCTCATCACCTAGTTCCTGGAACTCGCATGTTCGCCTGTATTGGCAATATGAGGACTTTTCGACCACCGAAAACATTTTCTTACCTGTCAGAACTTTCGAATTCGTTCGGCAATCCATCGCCGTACCTGTTCATACCCTCATATGACTGTGGCTTGTTTTAATGCCGCTTCTATCTCTGAATCCTGCGCTTGTTTGAAAGGTCAGACAAGCAAACGAATGGTTCCGGTGATCGAATAGTCTTCTTCCTTCCTAAAACTATTATAGGATGTCAAATAGCCAAGATAAAATACGCGGCCACCCCAGCAGATGTGCAGAGCTTGTCCGGTCTTGATAACTGCGGATGTACAAACCTTAAAGTCCGGCCCCATTGGTTAGCCTTCCACAGCACTCGAGTTATTGTGAACTTCACTGGGTGTGACATACGACCCGCGCGCGTGCTGAGGACACATTTTTACCAGCAAATGTCATGTGGCATGACAGCCCGTTGTATTGGTCACGCGAAACACATGGCCTTGCTTGCGTTTTCACCCTTCAGACGATCATGCCAGTGTTTGCGCGCGATCGGTCCAAGCAGTGCTTATTAAAATCTCTCGGGTGTGCCTGAGCTTTTACCCCTTAGGTACCAGGTTTCTGATACTTGCGCCGATAGTGAGTGGACGTTGGTGCAGTGGACTGTAGGCAAAGACGAGGGGGACTTGAATTGTCGTTTCAGGTTGTTTTGTTCTCGTCAGTCAACCATGACCAACCGGTACTCCGCTCGTCGGCGAGCGATCTAGAATTAGGCCCAATAAGCAGAGGGGGGACGAACGCGTCCCGCAACCTCACCGACGAATGCCCTCTGAGGCACTAACCGGCTAGTTTTGCTCAAAAAACCTGTCTTAAGTTTGCATAGACTGGGCGGTTTTTAAGTACAAAAAACTGTCTCACCAGACCGGTGAACTTCCTGCTGTCATCAACAGTGACGGGAAAAGGGCTTTGCTTTATAACAATAGCTCCACAACCTAACTATATGAGATGTGTAGATATGAACAGGAAGGCGCTGTTGTGTTTGTTTTAGAGCGACCCGCCAGATTTTTTTCCCTATCGCCTATTGCGTCTATGTACTCCACAAATCGAGGGGCCGGCAGTGGCCAGTGGATACGAATGATTCGTAAAAAAACTACGGTAAGCACCTCTTGTTAGGGGTTTCCTAAATGCAACAACTATAAACTACATTAGGCTTAATTATCCACTTTCGCTCTCGCAATCTCTGTTAACGCCCATTTTCCTGGGGACAGTTGTGTTTTGCAGTACTATCGGAACTCTGATAACGAACAACTGATAATGATTTTTAACCCTGCCGATAGAAGTCTGCAGCCTAGTACCGTGGTCTAATCGGTATCAACCGTCATATCACCTTTCCGTCCGTATTAGAAGCTCTGCGTTGCCATCTACTGGCCCGCACCAGCTTATTGTTCGCAGTTCAGACTTTCATCTGAATGGCTAAGTAGCATGTCATCGGAGTTCCGATGGCTGACAAGGCTCCCTACTTCCCTCCACTGCCAGGATTGTTGCAATTGCTTCCATAGAGTATGAAAGCGGTAGAACGACTTCGCAGTGAAAACTGAAGGAGGAGCATATGTGTTCAAGGAGGCAGAGTTGCCTGCAGAAATCAAGCGCACGCACATGTTTTCCAATATATCCGCTCTTATTTGCGCTTATTGGCAACTAACTTTGAATAATTTGTCTGGCGGTGCCACTTTTACCTCCTTCATTCAATAAATAATAAAAACTACACGTTTAAGACCCCCTCCAGGACTAGAAGTTACCTGCGTGCGAAATAACGGTTGACTGTCAATGGATCATCGTTTATGTCTCATGTTTGCATGATCTCTTGGCTGGTCATATAGTTGGAGCTGGACGTCTAGCTGTGCTTGTTTAAATGCTCTGGACATATTTTTATTTAGCATACTTTCGTCAACTCAGACATCCACTTACAGTTTTCTTACTTAAGTTTCCTGTTTTGCTGCCTGAATTGACGCTAAGCAAGATGCCACCTGCACGTAGCCGGTTCAGGCGCGCACGTATCTGGCGACACAAATGTCTTCTTAGTTCGTTCCAGTGCGCCAAAACATTCAGGGGGAGGGGAGACTCGTAGGCTCTCGTAGACTTCATTTGTTCGAACTGGTGACGTATGGTAGGGTGGACAGGTGTGCCAATTTGGTTAAAGGCTACCTCCAAACTACGTTTCGAGAAGGATTTTCGTTCCGAGCATTGCCTCTACTTAGAGCAGATTTTTTGCTTGAGCCAAAAAATGGACGATTGGCCTTTTCCGCAGTTGTGGAGCTGGACTATGATCTTTCGGCAACAGTATAGGTTCGGGTAACCGAGTCTTCAATTTACGTTTTAATTTTCACATCTCTGTGCCCCACTACACATACGGTGAGATAGTAGGTCTCTTGGCCGTGGCACGCATTGGTGGATTATACTAAGGTTTCTTTGTTTTATCCCAAAAGCTGACTTTTTGAGCAACGAAGCAGCCATCCCGGAAACCTCCTTGATACTGCCAACCAACCTTCATTCATCCGAAAGCAAACATTGTCGTAGTTCCTGCCCTTCAGTAAGCGGTCGCACATGAAGTGCTCGCTAGCTACCC
Organism: Spirometra erinaceieuropaei; assembly: GCA_902702965.1. Taxonomy (NCBI): domain Eukaryota; kingdom Metazoa; phylum Platyhelminthes; class Cestoda; order Diphyllobothriidea; family Diphyllobothriidae; genus Spirometra; species Spirometra erinaceieuropaei. The sequence goes on along the minus strand of CACRXP010000090.1, from coordinate 786,623 downwards.
CTTTCGACTGAAGCGCTGAAACGAACCCTGATTCTCTAGTAAAGTGTTCAATTAAACTGCTACTATGCGACTGGATGTGTACATTAGGTTTTAGGCTGCTGTCTACAGCGCCGTTTACGGTTAGTAATTGTATAACGACATTTCGGCTGCCGCAAAGGATGACTTCCACTGTGTGTCCAACGGTGTATGCGCAGCATCTGTGGCCTGCGCGTGCGACAGACCTGCGCTGCGCCTGTCACACTCTCTCCTCCCGCACCTACTTGCCCTCCTCGCCACCCCCCCTGACAAGACAGTGTCTGGACGGCCGGAGAATGACTCGGGCGCTGTGGCCGGCGAAGCTAGACTGCCCATCTGTCCCTGCCACTCACGACTTTGTCCCCAAAACAGATAGTAGGCCTTCATAGGGGCGACACGGGTCTCACATGTGTGAGAACACCATGAAGGCTATGCTGGGAAAGAATACTTGTAAACTGAATCCTACTCCGTAGAAGAGTCCAGTACTGTCGTCAATGGGCCACCTTTCAAGCTATGACTCTCAGTTTGTCGTTGTAGATTCAAGAACATCAGAGGCCTTATTGTGAGGACTACACTGTTCAGATCGGCAAGGTTGAGATAGCCGGGTTGATTATCAGAAGATAAAGATAGGCTCTCCGGAATAGGTTTATTTAATTGATGACGTTTCAAAGAGCTGGGTCGACTCTTCATTGTCAAAGCGTAAAATGCACTTAATCGATCAGTAATTTAATTTAAAGTTGGCCGGCTTCATGCCGCAATAGACAACAGGCGGTCTCGCGACTGTTACAAACCACCGGAGTAGGCATAGCCCATCGACCACACGCAACAATTCGACGGCGGCTGATGCAGCCTAAGGACCCATTGCCACCCGCTGAAACCTCAGCAGTCATCTACAAAATAAGTTGCAATGAGGGCAACTGCAACTATGTGGGCGAAACCGGGCGGAAATTGCAAACTCGCCCACAACAACACAAATCGGCCACTCGGAAGTTAGATTCTAACTCTCAACTAGCAGCACACGTTGGAGAAGCGGTGCATACTTCTGACCCCCAGAGGGCAACGCAAAAACAGAACGGCTAACTCTCGAGGCGTGGTTCTCCGATGCCCACTCTATCAACAGGCATTTGGACCTTCCTGCAGCTTACAAAGTACTACGTCATCGCAGTCGTAGAGCTCAGGAGCAAACAACCACACCGGACTTAAGAAGGCCGCACGGAGATAGCTCGACGCTGAGTTTACTCGGCGAGGAAGAAGAAGACCGACCGGCCGACTAAAGTCCAATCAGCTCCCCTCGACGCAGTGGTGACTCACAAAGCACACAGGCAAAACGCCCGTCAACCATCTCCCGAGAGAAGAGAAAAATCGATCAGCATGAGGCCGGCCAATACATCATGCCACTTTAAATTTCTGATTGATTAAGTGCATTTTACGCTTTGACAATGAAGAGCCGACCCAGCTCTTTGAAACGTCAGCACGTAAATAAACCTCTTCCGGAGAACCTACCTTTATCTTCAGGACTACGCTGATAAGACATTTAGCGGTGTCGACCTCACTCTATCTCCTTCCCTCTTCTCTTTTCCATGCACCAGTCCACTGTTAGAGTCTGTCGCCCAGCGGGCGCTCTTATTGGACGCAGTAGCTGACAAAAGTAAACACCTGCCACGCGTGCCGCACACACACACACTACTTAGTCCCAACAATACGTGCCAGCCCGTATAAGAACGGCTCGGATTCTACCTAAGTGAGAGTGCTATAAACATCTGTTTATTGTGAAGAAACCATGTGCCTTTAATGTAAATTGGCTTTTTCTGGTGAGGTTTGGCCCTGCAACCTCACTTTATTGATACATTAATGGTTAACTTACTGAAACACTTTTAGTTAAAATATCTAAATTAACCACTCACTGGATCAGGAAGAGAATGACAGCGCAAACAGAGCTCGAAGCACGCACAGGGAAGCGAGTGAAGGTGGCATGTACACACTCCCCGCGAAACAGCCACTGACTGGAGTAAGAGGATAAGGAGAGCGCAATCTCAACTGGAAGACAGCAGAGGGGACCGCGTGTAAATTCACAGTGAATGACCACCATAGTGGAGTCGACGGAGTGCAGCATCGTCCGAACAATGGCATTAGCCAGTCTTCTTAGCCACTCGCTAGATTGAGATAATAAAGTAGGGCGCAAGCAGGGCTCGAAGCACGCACAGGGAAGCACGTGTGAACTGAATGAAACCTAGGCTGGCGTATAAGCACTCCCCCGTGGCACAGTCATATGCTGGATTAAAATGGTAAGGAAGGCGGAAAAACGTGATATATGTAAAGTCAGCGTACTCGCATCTACCAAAATTGTTTTAGTTAGTTAACCACATGATATCAATCAGGTGGGGCTGTAGGACCAAATCTCGCCGTTTTTCTAATCGAGCTTGAAAACACATGGGCTTTTGCAGGTTTGGATCAGAGTCTTCCTCTTTCCAAAATTGCGAGAGGGGAGGACAAAAATTGTCTGTCCTTTATAGCTAACATCTATTTATCTATTGATTTCTAACGTCGGGACCTTGATTCCTCCACGGAAGCAGGTTGTTGAGCTAGGTGATGCGTCCTCATGGCGGGAAATGTAAATGTGGAACAGCCACTGCACAAACCCATGAGTTGTTGCACGCCTGAGGTGTGGTTATAACGAGTGAGGACTGACTCTGAGCACTGATGTGAGATATCTCAGAAAGTAGCACTCTTAGTCAAGTCTTTTTTTAAGCATATCCCGAATTGGCGAGACGTTTGTTAAATCGGGACCCTCCTAAGTCACTTTGAACATAAAACGTTCCACTAGGGGTTTTGGCGACGTAGAGGACAACGATATGTTGGTTAACGCGTTGTTTACACCTTTAAACAATCGCATATTGTCCCAGTAGCCACTGGCTGGGAGCCTAGTCAACTCTGCCATTTGGTTCATACTGGTGGATCACTGGCGTAAGTGCGAAGTGGCAGGGCATGAACTTCACAGCCGAACGTTCAAGAAAAAGAGCGGGCTTTGATAAGACCAATCATGCGGTAACTCACGGAAGATCACGAATTAATATCAGGATGTGCAAATATTTTGGGGTGCTAAAAAACAATGGGAAAAGCACAAATAGCATTATACTTCTGTAAAATCCATGACAAGATGGCACACAGACTGCACTCTTAGCCCGAAGTGTTTGAGAACATTCAGTCACGTAGTATGGAGTTTTAATGTTTGCGTCAGCAACGGTAGGGTGAAAGACCTCATTTACCTGTTAGAGAACTTTGGATTCTGTTATATGAGCCTGAAAATGGATACCAAGGTAAAACTCCATATGACAAGACCCACAGTCTACCAAAAACCTAGTAGGACCCTGCGCGCTATCGTTGCCTTCGTGTCTCTAACTTTATATCGCTTCGGACTTCTTCAATTTCAATGTAGGAATTTCAATGATTCCACTCCCCAATTTGTTCTACTGCAAAAAATCGTTAAGTCTGATGCTATGTCATGTGCTAATCCGTTTGAAACCCAAACCAGCATCCAGATTATTATTGCAACCAGCCTGTCCGCCTCCCGACGTATTTATCTCTCAAAACAAACCACATTTCCTCATGTGCAACCTCATTTCTCCAGGTACTGTACTTGCTATATTCATAGGATGAGGTGCTCTGACTTCAATTGCTATTCTTCTTAAATGGCAGCTGGTCTAGACGCATGTTTAGGCAATTTCTCTATCTAGTATAGACGAAAAAACCGCCTTTGTTTTTCAATGTTAGAGGTGTGTCTTATGCAATTCACTCCTGTCCTTTGGCAAACTTATGCGGCAGTTCACACCACTTATTCTTCTCCTGGAGTTAATGCCTTTGCGTAGACTCGACATAGTCGTTTAGCATATCGCAGTAGTAGTCAAAGTCCTCCGAGGACATTATTCAACGACAGATCCCACGGCCATTCCTAACACATTAGCCGTCGGTAGTGGCTCAAGCCCAGTTCTTGCGACCTCGAAGTTTGAGCCCAAGTTTAGTGGGTCAGGCAGTCAGGACAGATCGTTGGCTCTAACGCACAAGGAACTGCACTTTCTTGATTTGAATCGTCAGTGTGTGTGTGTGTGTTCGAGGGCTCACGAGTGCTTCACGTGAATGTCCACTCAACCACTTGAACTAGGTTCTAACATCGACTGCGCTAGCGCCTGAAGTTTGAGCGCAATTAACTGATAGCAACTGATAAGCCGGATGTGTTAATTCACTTGATCCCCAGTCTTTTTCGACAACACTAACTGGAGAGTCAAGCAACTGAGGGCTATAAGGACTGAACAAAATGCAGCAGTTTCCATTGACATCAATCGAAATCTTGTCTATTTGTTCGACCAGAAATGTTACAAAAATGAGGGTTCAGCGCAGGCGACTTTTTGTATACGATGATTATGAGAACTCGGCAGCCTCAGTGGGATTCTAATCCATGACAGGAAGGGCAAGACTTGAGTCCAGCCAACGCTCTAACCACCTGAGCCACGAGGTCCCGACCGAGGGTTGTGAGTTGAATCACAATTAAGTCAAATGCATTATTTAAATCAATCAGTAAGCCTGTGAATTAAGTGGGCCCAGTAGTCATCTACTGGATTCTATATTGATTGGTTAGAAAACCGTGCGTAAGCAGTCAGCTTACTGTTTAAGAACTTGTGGATTTCATAAGTTGCAGTAGACTGGACGGGTAGTTTGATCCATATGTGACTAAACTCGCGGTTCCCGGTAGGGGCCACATACCGCAGGTGGTTAGAACGTTGGCCGCACTTGAATTTGTCCCTTGCTGTTGTTGATTCGGATTCCATTGGGGCTGCCGATGTTTTCGCAATTGCGTCGAACGAATTATTCAAATCTGCCAAAACACCCTTGAATAATATTTATTGACAGTTGGAAGGCAATATTGGGAGCTAGCACCTAACATCGTGCCCCGGACGTACGTAAGTGTGTGGCGTGTTGGGGACATTTTGTTTGCGCCGTCTGGTTAAAATCACGTTGTTAGCAGTGCCAAAACCGGCAGCTTGATTTTAATTGGTTCATCCGAACGATAAGTGACTAACCATTAGATAACTGCTATTTGCTCTGGCTCCTGCTCAAGCAGTGCTCAACGGAGGTCAAGGTTACAAACGTATGTATGCTGAATTGAAACATCACGAACATTTGCGGTAACATTGTTCATCTCGGCTCGCGGTGAGTGGAGCGGCGAATACGGCTTGGTAGTTCCTAAAACGCGTTTCTGACTGCGCAGTCTAATACACAGACAAAGTGGGTACGTGGGCTATTTTTCTTTCCTGAGCTTTTGATTATTCATTGCATGAAATGACAAAAGACAGTGCTCTTTTTTTACTATGGTTCAATGTTAGCATTCATTTTTTTCATCAGATAGCTGTCAGGGATTGTAGTACACCGAAGATTATCCTGTGTCCACTGCTAGCCCGTGTGATCATCAACTAAATTCGGTCTGGTGAACTTGAAAGACTGTCAACGTAAACGAGGAGGCGTTAAATGCCATTTAGTGGAGAGCGGGCCTCTTGTGGTGGGTGAGGGTGTTAATTACCAATAACCTTAAAACAACCTTTTGTTTCGTGTCGTTACAGGGTCATTGATGGGTGAGGAATCAGAAAGCGCGCGCCTGTGACAAGTTAAAGAACTTCTGGATTTCGGGGAAGGCTAGTCAATAAGGCGGGGTTGCTTTTTCCAAGTCGCGGGTTTGGTTTTAGTTTTCTTCCAAGCCGGCAGGCAATGCTGACAATCCTTTGATCTGCACAGAGAGCGTGTAACTGCCGTATTTCACTCTAAAACTCAGAAATACTCAGGTATACGTCTTATTTACCGAGTGAAGACCACTCAGCTCCAATTTTGGCGTCTTTTTGTTTGATAACATGTGCAGCCTGTTGGAAAGGATGTGAAGGCCATGCAACTATCGGCGTTACTACCGTGAGATTCATCCCGCCCATTTACAGAATACTGGAGAAACCACCATTCCTGGCTAACTTGTCTTTGTCAGCAGTGTACTGAACTGTCGACAAATTGTAACTGTATGTCTGTCTGCGGGGACAGTAGGCCGCTGTCTCTAGGTAACACAGAACGCCCATCTTCATCCCGCAACCAGGATAGATCTTAAACGCTACTCGCATGTGCCTTTCAACAGCTTAGCCGGCGGCGCCGCCCTAACCAACTTCTGGACCGTGTGTTGGGAGCTTTGTAGAGTGGGTGAGAAGAGCGATCAACGCGACCTCCTCGTGACGACCGTTTTGTCTTAAGCACTTTCATTGGCTGCTCGTTTGCAGAAAGACCCTTCTCTGTTGCCCAAAACTTTCTATTTAAATTTCTAAAATGCGTTTGTATAAGAGGGGTGGGAGCCTGAACGGCCGAATGAGTCGCTGAAGCCTTTGGCAACCCCCCTCCCCCGCCTAGAAAGTCTGGTGAATGCAGCCATTGTAATTGGTCCAATTACCACCCCTAATTTGCTCGACCCAGCGATGACCTCGCAGCAGTAGTCGCTGCGGCTGGTGTCGCCCTCGCAGCCGTTGTTGTTGGTAATCCTCCCTTCGATCAACGGTGGCCGGTTGTGCGATTTTTCCGCTAAGTGTGTGAGAAGCCCGATCTACTGTATTAGCGTCTCTAAACATGCCAGAAGAGAAAAGACTAGGGTGAGTTGTCTGCCCTATTTTCGATTTCCCGGCTATCCTCAGGCACTCTGCCTGACGAATTAGCGTTTGGGCAAGAACTTTATGATGGGCCTTGTGGGTCAACCCGAAGCCGACCAGAAACACGTTTTTCAGCATCCAAGGATCAGCCGTTGTAAATGTTATGAATGTGATTCAACTTGTTACTTCAAAGTGTAATTTAATTTAGTTTACAGTAAAATAGGCGCATGAAACATTTACTTTTTAAAAGGCTTGGCAGGACATTTAAATGACCTAGAGTTTTACTTCTGTCCATTCGCTTTTCCATTGCATCCACGAGTCTTCTGTTAGATGGGGCGGTAGGGTCAACCAGTTAACTATTACACAAAATACTGACTTAGTCAAAACTGCTACAAAAACTCTAGTTACAAAATGCAAGCCATGTTTCTAACGGTTATCTACAAGTTAGTTCAATTAAAAGGCATGCCCAAGAAGTTGCTCTCAGGCGTAAAATGCACTTGTTGGGAAGGCGATACAAACAGAAACTATAGAATCCTGATCGATTTGTACAATTACGGCCAGTTGAGCGGCTATATTTATGACCAGTGACGCAACCACGTTACTTAGATTCGTTGTAAATGGCTTTTTAAAATGGTTGCCATGGCAACTATGGGTCGGCAGCAGAGATTGGAGCTCGATTTAGACGTGTTTAGATAAAGCTCGTGTGTCCCGAACATCTGGAGGGAATGACGTAACAAACACCAGGGCGAGGGGCGGGGGGTAAGTCATGATGTTTTTGACACCAAGCCGCCTTAGCTTTCATTCTAAAACCTCCGAGGCATTAACAGGAACGTGTGCGGTTTTTCAAAAGTTTCGTTGTGCGTGCTTGGCTGTCTCAACTAAACGCTCGTCATTGGAGGAAATAAATTTTACGCACACATCTAATTGCTGACTGTAAGCTATATCTAGGCTTTTATAATCCTAATGGCTATTCTGTTGAGTATCTAGGTCAGTTACTGCGTTTTAGTCTTGCCTATGCGGCCTCCAGATGACGGCTCGTGACCCATAATCGATCCCTACTTTGTCCGCCACCAAAGTCCCTGGAATGAAGTTGAAATCCGGCTGAGCACGCAACGCAGTTCGTAGCGTTAACAGCCACCCACCGTCTACCCAAAAGTAAGAGAACCACTTATAGGCGTGTCACCGCCGTTTCCCTACCTAGAAATGTCTCGAATCATCTACCGTCCTGGCGTCTGGAGGCGCAGGGCCAACCTGGGTGAAGGAATTGTCATCGCACAGACATGGCCACGTAGACCCGTCGAGCCTATCAGCACATTGTCCACAGTGGATGCCTGCACATCATTCGGAAATATACTTGTTTCCTAATTCAGAGGATATGTCGTGGGCGTGATTCCGTAAATCGGAAACCTCGTAAATGAAGGCAAGGTTAAAACCGCATGTCCTAGTGGCCCTTGCCTTCGACCGTACATTACTTATAGCTGCGTTCTCGCTGTTACATGCTCACACACATTGCAGTAGAATTGAGAAGATGGGTTCCACTAATTTTTCTCATGTGATGCCTTGAACCTGGGCTCTTTATTTAGTAATTGTGCCTGAGCATACACCGTGCATCTGAATGGCGTGCTTTGATATCTTTTCATTCATTCAATCGTCGCCCATCATGAAATAGAGCCATATTCGCTAGTGTGAACCTATGAATGGCGAATGACGGAATGATTGACCCATTCTCCTATGCCTGTGTCATTCTACAGTAATGCTCAAGATATGAGACCAAATCCCGTAATGCAGTAACTTGCAGTGCTAGCTCCAAGCAACTATGTTTAAGTTAAACTCATCCAGTCAGTGACTGACATCAAGGTTGTTGGGATTGCTGTCACCCTTGTGCTGGTTGGAATTGACTACCACAATACAAACACAACTCTCACTGCTTAGTATGTTCGCTTTGAGATGACTGCGCCGCCAGTGTGGAAATATGGAATGAGGAAAGAAGATGTTCTGCAGTAGGCCTGGATGTGCGCATCCAACTGGTTTTTTGTCAGAAGGGATAGACTGAGTTCGAAACTCAATTTCGAACCAACAATGCAAATATGGTGTGATTTCGGAGGCAGTTTATACTTCCCAATCTCAAATGTTGCTGTCGCCTCCGATGGGATAGGTTCTAGCTTTGAATCTTCGGTTACTCTGGAATGACTGCACCTTTTTGAATTTCAACAAATGATCGCAATCTTGCTTTATTGTTCCATCTCAATGCACTAACTGCCAACCGCCGCCGCCTCACCAGCGGAACAGAGGGCAATGTGTACTACGCCTCAGATCCGGAGGGTTGAGGTGGTCGGTTGCACACATATTGGGTCGCATTGAATGGAAATGCTAAAAATTAGAAACCGCGAAGGAGATGAAAGACAATTAAGGACTACTCCGAATTCCTTCAATGAGCCATGCAATTTTAGGATTTATTGACGGCGATAGGAGGATCTCGCTTTGACGTTTGATTCCAGGTGTCCAATAGAGGCGGGCTTGTTTCGGCTGAAACACTAGCAGCGGGTCAGGTTACAAATTGAGAAGGCTACTGCGAGGAAATTCGATATTCTGTAATCGTTTAGTTGACGCTTTATCATGCCGACGACGTTTCTTAGCCAGTGCGTTCAATCCAGTTAAGTATACTTCTTGGGGACCTGGAATTGACGTTTCTAATGGTAGTTCGTCTTCTCTGGCCATTTTTATGCGACATTCTGAAAATGTCAAACGTTCACCTGTCTTGCTGACTTTCATATAATGCCTGCTCATGTTTAACATGTCAAATGTGTAGTTCCCATACTTGAGGATATTTTCTGTGGATCGATCGTTGGTGTTTAGACTCCTGGATTTTCATCAGCTGTTATGTACCTGGTTTCACGACTCTATTTGCTCTGCTAGATCAGGCCGTTTGTCAACATCTAGAAGCAAGGGTACGGACGGATTGTCTACCTGGCTGGCGGCTACCCATCGCGTCCAGGTCTGGCAGGCGTTAGAGAACTCATCATTAGAAGATAGATACACAATAAAGGAAATGTTTGCGTCAGACAGATGTATGGTCATGAAATGGTGGCCACAGTGTTGCCTGAGTGAATATGGTCGAGTTATAGTAGTGCGCTGTACCAGAAAATACCGCGAAACCCAACAATGAACTACAGTGAGGCAACCACGACTCACAATTTACTAGGTTATCTTTTTATCCTTGCATCGCGATTAGCCAAACGACTGATGAGAACATTGTCGGGTCAACTAATCGAGCGACTGTTGGCGACCAGTTTGGATTGAAAATTTGCAAACACTTTTTGGGTGATTAGACCGATCCCGATGAGCGCATATCAAATGAATTAAATGAATAAAGTTTTGCAAAATGGCCGCAGATCCCAGCTCTTTGTGGCAGCCATTCCGTGTCGTGTAAGACGGCCTGTGTAAACGCTTTTCGAACGTACTGAAAGTAGTAACAATAGGAAATTAAATTCACGCTGTGTCTGCAAGCTGCGGAATGGCTCTCGAAAAGGTTCTGCTGTCCGATGACTCATTGCCTAATCTCTGAGCTCAAAATCCTCATACAATTTTGGGAGTTAGGAAGATTGTGAAAGACAACTGAAACTATTTCCAAGTCCTCTACTGATCACGTAATTATAAAGCTAATTGACGGTGACTTTAAATTTTCTCAGAAATGAACTGTGAACTTGGAGAAGTTCTGTAAATACCTAGGACTATAGGCGCAGACCGAAATTTAATGCACAAATATATGGGCCGAATTCCATCCGCCACAGCAGAATGACCGCTTAATATTCATTAACTGTGGACAGACAGCTAACAGCGTATTTTTGGGTCGTAGGATACCACCCTAACATCGCAGGTACAGGAGGATTACGCTTTCACATTTGATTTCTGGTGTCTGAAAAAGGCGGTTTAATTTCGTCCATTTGAGCCATCTGGCACTGTGTGCACAACTTATGCTTTGCCGGATGCAAGGTGATATTCAGCATATATGAGAAAAAACTGGTTGTGCGAAAAAGGCCGTTATTATCCAAGGCTGTTGCGGGACTCGCAAAATATGACACTCTACAACTCGCTCATCCGCGGATGTAATTGACCACTCAGCTACCAGGAGGCGGTCGGATGATTGTTTGGCAACGGTATAGAGAAGGACCCCACTTAACTGTCAGTAGACCGTGGATCGTGTCATATGGGTTTTACCTTGGCATGCATTTGCAGGCGGTTGCAGAAATTACACTGCCAGCAAAGATTACTTCCCACGAGCTCACATCTTAAATAAAGATCCGTTATTTTGTGAAATTTGCTATTTGTCTATTGTTTAATTACTACTCTCACTTCCGTTGTCGTACAATAGCATGGGATAAGACTTTTGACATTAATTATGGCGACTTTTGTGTTTTATTTCATTTTGTGAGCTTACTGTCTAGCGCGCTGTCCCACCCATAAAACGCGCTTTACCATAAATCACGTGTGACACGATCCACAGTCTACTGACAGTTAGGTAGGGTCCTTCTCTATACTGTTGCCGATTGTTTCTGGCAAATTATTTGAACTCTGTATCAAACGGAAGTTCGACCACGCACGCGTATACGTAGGCTCTGGGAAGCCACCTGCGGGCTGATCAGTAATTACATTTCCGCGTTTAAAACGCCGCCACTTTCCGCTATTTTGTATGTCTGGCGCATGTCTGCCCGACGGAGTCGGAAGTTCAGGCAGCGGATGTGTTTTGCCGGTACCGCTTTATTGCTTGAGTACTCCGCGCAATTTGTTTCTTTTCGGTGAACTTCATCCATCCGGTAGTAAACCTCCATGCACAATTCGAGCCTATTACAGTCATCTTATGGCCACTTTCTGCTGGGGCGTTTCGGCTTGCTTGAGTGAGTTCAAGGTTATTATTCTTGTATATTTTTAGACAAATTCAACACCAGACTGCCCTACGCCCTCCACCCCTGCACGGTCACTAGTGCGCACGAGTGGCGAATTATGCTCTCGATTCATCCGCTCTTCCCTGCGCATGTCACTATCATCGCCGCGACGCAAAACAGTCAGTATGCCTAACCCTATGCCTCGCCCCTCCACTTCGCTTTCCGTAAGCGCACTGCGCACGACCCCCGTGACTGCATTAGCAACCCAGCTACCGAACGCAGCAACTGTGCCATCATCAGCCCGTGCGCCTGAGACGGTTCAGACTCCCACCCCCCTGCCTCTGGAGGCCTGGACTGAGGTGCCCCTGACAAACGACCCTCCGTTTGATGCCCAGCAGCAACGGCTACAGGAGAATTCCAGCTTCTGCGGCAGCCCCGCATTCTCCCGAAACAGCCTCACCACCTCCAGTTTCCAGCGGCCAATGTGTCGTATCTGTCACAGTTCTAGAGGCTTCGTCAATGTCAATCCGTCATGTTTAAGCGCTGGTGCCAGAGGTCAACGTCCTCTCTCTTCTACCTCCACTCCGCAGCCGTCGGCTGCCAGCGTCATCTCTTCGCCCCTCTCCACGGTCAGCGGACAGACAACCGAGGACCAGGATGAGGAGGGCGGTAGGCCGCGCGACCTTGGCCGCTTGATCGCTCCCTGTCTATGCGACGGCAGTCTGAAGTACGTGCACGAGGTTTGCGTGCAGCAGTGGATCTCCGTCAGTCATTCAACTAAATGTGAGCTGTGCCACTTCCCATTCTACATGAAAAGTTACACAAAACCCCTCAGCAAGGTAAGTGTATGATGAAGCCGCCGGTCCTCTACTTTTCGTTTAGCAAGCGCACTTCTGTAACCGATTTTGTTTGAGCAGAAGAGGCACTGGTGACAAAAGTCATGGTAAGGCGACCCCCCCC
>CACRXP010000090.1:761018-772275 GCA_902702965.1 Spirometra erinaceieuropaei | reverse complement strand
CGACAACAAAGGGGAAGATAGTGACAAACAAAAGAGTCTGTTTCGAACAAAGTCGTGCTAAACTGAGCAAGCCATATCCGCACACATCACTTAGGATGAAGAGAACAACGCAACTGGCCAAAACTGGTTCGGTGCTGCCGTTGAGTCGACAATAGGACAATGCGTTATTGGCTTTCTGAACGAATAAATTTCTAGCTACTAGTTCAAACCATATTATTTAAGTAAACGCTACATAAGCCGATTATGTTCTCCTTAATTAAGTGCGATGCTCGTTTGCATAAGGAATTGTACAAGTCACTGATTAGACTCATTTCATTGTAAATTAGGTCTTATGGTAACTGACGGGAAAAGATAATTATGTTTCAGAAGGTTTAAGCCTGTGACAACTATTAAAACTTTTGCATAATTGTTTGCATAACTTAAAACGTCTGCGTTTGCTACCCCCGTCCGTAAGGTCGACATTTTGGGCGTAAATTACTTTTTACAGACGAGCATTCAGTTTCGTGAAGTGGTCCTGAGGGAAATATGACAAGGTCAAGACGACTGTCACTTTTGAGCAATGCCGGTATTTCTGTTCGGCTTTCGGGAAAAAGTATAGGGAATCGTAGATTTGTGGTGATTACTCTATTGGTTAAAGGCAGACTTCCTATTTCTCCGTCTGACCCAGTTGTGAAAACTCGACGGCCATGGTGGGATTCAAACCCAAGAAAGTAAGGGCAGGGTTTGAGTACAGTCAGTTCTCAAACCAAATGAATTTCTATGCCCCGAATGAGAGCCACGAGTTTAAGTAAATATTGAGGTCAAATGAATTATTCAAACATATCAAAACACCTATCAGATAAGTGAGCCAGATAATCATATGTTGTATTCTAGACTGGTTACTTACAAAATCCAGATTGAATAGTCCGTCTTCTGTATCTGACTTGATGAATTCCATGCATTTCTGTAAGTTGGGCGGGCAACTCGACCAAAATAGGACTCGGCTCTCTATCAAGCCTCGTGGCTCAGATGGCCAGTGCGTTGGGTGGATTCAAGCCCTTCCCTATGGTGGATTTCAAAATTAGTGAAATATCGAACAAAAGCTCTAACTGTGCTTTCGGGCGTCATCAAAACACTAATCAGATTGCGGTATTGTTTTCTGCAAGTGGCACTTTTAGATTATTCCGCGAACAGTAACATGTTGGCTTTCGATTGGGAATCTTCCCATCTACCGGAAATACGTGCTGGTCGGGAAAAAGCTACGTTCTACACAGGTTCACAAATCTTACTGCATCCGGCGATCCCTTCGGCAGACAGCATTCCAATTCAGGCAGCGTTGACTGTCCCCTACTCGGGCGTTGAAATCACAATGGTCAGCCAGCTTGTCCGTCTTCAGCACAGTCGCCAGGACGGCTTGCAGGTCCTCGTATAACTTGCTATTTGCCTCTCTAGAACTGGTCATTGAGAAGGGGGGGAGTGTAGGCACTGAGGGGGATGGCAAATTGGGCTCCCCGTGGAGGAAGGCTCACGCTCATAAGGTGGTCGTTCAGGCCCTACGGCAAACAGGGTAATTGTCCCATGGTGTCGTTCTGAATGACAAAGGCGACACAGGCGTCGGATCGAGCCGCCTTTGGGTGGCCGTTCCGGAAGAATGCGTAATCGGCACCCACCTCCTCCAGTTGGATTTGTTCGGAGAGCAGGGATGTCCACGTAGTAGCGCGCCAGCTCTTGAGCGACTAGCGTCGTCCTTCGTTCCCGACGGTCGTTCCTTGGATTGTCAAGAAGGAAACGAACATTCCAGGCTGTTACAATGGGCGGACTCGCCCTGGGGTGGGGCAGCGGGAAGGAGGGGGACGAGGGTGGTTGTTCTTCGTTGTTGTTTTTCGACCGCGAGTTTTACATCTATTAACCGCGGCGTACTAGTAGATGGCGTATTTCCCAGCATTTGTTGAGGTCATCTTTTCTAATCCTTTTACTACGAGGGAGTAGGCAGTGCTATCCCCAAATAGTATTGCATAGACATTCCGGAGAGCTGGCGAACTCCGCTACGCGTCGCGACTTGATGTAGTGAAGGAGCGACCCGAGTTAGCCTGGGCCTCCTACACGATTGCATGTCGCCCTCTTCGTAGTAATTTTAAGGTGAAAGAGGCTAGGGAGGGTAGCAGGATAGGATGGAAACAGAGTTACCAGGTGTGAGACCTCACACAGGACCGAATGCCCCCATATGGTTTAGTCCGCCGGTCGAGGCGGTTACTGGGATGTGCCTGGTAGGCGGAGCGTACATTCGTAGAGCCAGAGATGAGAGTCAGGTGCCCGTTGAGCACCGTGAGAGGCGATCACCGCTTCCTTGGTGTGATCTACCATTCGTGCATGGACGCGCCTAACAGGACACCCCTACACCCCGCCGTTTCAAAGCTCCTAGGATTATATAATCGCAGGTGAAATTGCCACAGTCAGTGAGGGCAGTTTGCTGCTCTGCTGCTATTTGGACACCGAGGTTTCACCTTCAAGCTCCATTTCGAGTAGACTGGAGGAGGGGGGGGGAACCGTCTGCGCCAATTCACCCTCCCCCTCACCTGCCGTCATGACTGTCTGGTACCGGAGTTGGTGCAGGGGGCGGCGGGACGTTTGCGGTCGATTTCTGGAGGACAATTAACGCCCACACCAGCATGAGCTGTAATTGCCGACGTTCGCCTCCCGCCTGTGTTCACATGGCACCTTTCTCTGTCAAAGGCCAACACGCTTTAGCGTGTGAATCAAAGTGAGATTTTGCGGTCGCGTGCAACGGGTTTCCTAATTAAAACTCGGGCAGATGGAATGTAGCAAGCAACGCTTGCTGGGCCAAAGACAAGCAGTGGAGAGGTCGTTATGTGTGTCTACGTGTGCATTCGCTGTGAGTTTCCTCTGGGCGACAATCTGCGGTACGATAAGTCACCAGTGGCGGACACCTGATGTGGTCGGTTGCCCGTTGACAAGTGACGACTAGCGGATTCGTGGGCTTTCAGTAGGCCAGCCATTAAGTGAAGCAAGAGGATACTACCGCAGTGTTCCGCCATTCTTAAATACTAGTTGGTATTTCGGTTTCGTGCATTTTGGCGCCTAATTTGCATCCGGTTCAAGTCGGGCATGCGTAAACCAGCCCTATGGCTGGCCACTGGCGACGAGCACTGATAAAGGCAGAAGTGTACCGACAAAAACAGGAGTGACTGGGATGGCCGTTTCTGGTTCACCAACAGTCATCGATCAGCCATACCAAATCGCAAATTACGATAACCTGGGCTCCCCTTTCTTTCGTTGGTATTCCTTCTTAGGTTATATTTCATCTGTTAGCGTCCGAAAGTAAAATAATACTTTTTCCGAGGTTAACCGCCGTGCCATTAGCCAGAGAAATATTGTTTTTCGCAGAAAAAATCTGAATAAAGTCCTTAATTTGAATGAGGAAGAAATTAATGACGTCATCAAATTGCACGGTCTGTCCTCCGACTGCACTCGGTCATCGTCTGCTCTAGATGATGCGGGCATCAGTACTGGAAAGTCAAACGCAATGCGACAACGAGGCAGCCGACTTATGCCTACAGGTGGGTCCGACGAAAGTAGGAGAAGAGAGGGTTCAATATGCTCCCCACCAGAATAGTGTCGATTTGCTCCCTTATCGCAGCCGCTTAGACCGTTGTGGCTGCCAGCACCGTTTGGTCGTAGCCTCAGGGCAGCGTAAGAGGGGATTCGACTTTGTGTACAAGGCGATTTTCATCGTCAGACTTCGGCCGAGGTGGTTTTTTCTGTACGGCTGACTGATCTGACAACTGTCTTTGCGTCCGCGACCACATCTAACTTCCTGAACCGGTAGAATTGTCGTGCGTGGGCAAAACGTTGTGACTAGGATGATCCAGTATAAAGCCTAAGGTATTTGGCAGCGAACGCTAGTTCAATCTTGTTACTAAGTGAGAAGCAAATGCAGATAGGTCTCTTCGGAGCGCCTGGAGGGATTGATCTGGCCACTCAACGTCATGACATATTGGGTTTCATTAGCGAAATGAAAGCTACCATTCCTCCGATTGTGGGCAAAGCTTAAGAATCCAGGGCACGTAAGAGCAGCTGTGAAACCGGCCGACCGAACCCAGGTGAAAGGTTCGGCGGCAAAGCGCCTAAAGGACACCTGCCACACCGGAGCTCAAAAGCAACGTTTAGAATCCACGGAATCATCTATATGAACCAGCCAAGTGAAAACTTGTTACATCGCTTTTTCATACCGAAAGCCGTTTTCCACGTGCTCTTTATTTTAACACGTGTTAACTGATATTATGCAGGAAGTATTTATGAGCAGTCGCTCCAACCCGGGCACTGGGGGATGAGACAACGCGTCTCTTACTACACTGCTGGATGTCGAGTTTTGCAACAGGGCAAAAATCACTCGAAATTTAGTGATATCGAGCTGAATTAACGGCAGTTTGACACACCTATTACTCTTTTGGGCACCCATCAAACCTAGCCCAATCAACACCCCATCTACCAGCACACCCACCAACGGCTGCACAACCACCATCGGCACTGAAACCGACTCTGACGCTCCCTATCTATGCTGCCGACACTGCCATCGCAAAATAATCTAACGCATCGGCCTGGTCGGTCACTTGCGAATCCATTACATGGAGACTGGCGAACCAGTATCTGAAGCGCTCGCATACAATCGCAATATCCCCCTCAACTGCCGCATTGCCCTTCCATGCGCATTCATGAAGACCGCAGACGCGACCACACTGCCATACATTCCTTTATCAACATGTGCATCATGCATGAATTCCTCCATGCTCCCACACTACCGGCACCTCGCGCGTAAGTGGAAAGTTTGCTTTTCAGCTCCTTTCCCCGTTGGGCTCCTCTGCTGCCTGTGTGATCCAAGCCTGAGATTAAAATGATGCACTAAACTCCGTGACATGACCGGTTGTCATCTGACGCTTCAACTCGGTCCACGCAGTCAGCACAGTTGTGTGCTTGAGTGTTGAGAGACTGGCTGGTCGGCTGGGAGTCAGGCTGCAATGGCTCCTTCTGAGTGTGGCCTTCACGGCATTCCCCACTCCGTAGGATCCGACCTAGGTGCGACAGCACCCTTAGGAGTGGCTCCGGCGGCGCGAGTCGTCGTTGTTTTTGTTGACAAAGAATCCTGGTAAAGAGTTTGTTGTGAACTAGGGGGTGTGGTAGTATGCCAAGGTGCGGGTACGGCCATGCCAGCCACCTGCGCCCTCTCTTGCGGCCGGTCTTCTTGACTAGGTCTTGACACCGGGCACAGACGGGACAGGAAAGAGTGCAGTAGATGCTGTGCAAGTCGACTATCGTTATAAACTAATTTACGCCTAATTCACCGTGTCCGCTGTCACCCTGCTGTGGGGCACACGGTGGATATCGTTGGACGCGACGGTCGAACTTTCGTATGTGAGTGTGTGTTTGTGGGGTGTAGGGGTTTCCAGTTGTGGGTCCCCGTGATGGTCGTAGTAGGTCGCTCACTGGCTTGCAGGTATTGACTACACCTAGCGTCCCTCATCAATGGCTCCCCAAAACTGGATTCTATCTAGCAGCCACAGCCCGACACCCGCTCCGGCCAAACCATGTAAGGATATCCGCGTGGGCATCTCCACAGGCGGTAATTCTGCTCCCCTCCCACCACATTGCCGCCAACCCTCCCATATGAGGCTCCGTCTGTAACCCCTCAGCAAGCCAGAATCGTTCAGCAAGCTACTGATACAGCAGCCGGCAGAATCTTCCTCCTCCACCCCTTCGCACCTACTCCCCGCCCTTCTCCTCCGCCATCTACACCGCCCTACTCTACTGTCCTAACCCACGGTCGAAAGTCCTACGGCGAGAGCGACAACAATTAAATGGGAGGCCCAGGCTACTGGTCGTTCTCTCACTAAAGCTCTTGACCCGTAGTGGAGAGCGATGTCCGCTTGGTGCGACAAAGTAGCCCTACTTAAGGAGGCACTGCTTTCCTCTCTAGGGGGAGAGGGCTATGAAATGTGCCCTAATTAAAGCCGGGTTCACGAACTCTGCGCGCAGACCGTGACTCACAGACTCCCTAACATGCGGTCGAAATCAACACACAAGACTGGAAACTCTTTCTCTCCTCCTCCCGACGTCTCACCCTACGAGCCGTTACGATGAGTCCGCTCATTCTGGCAGCCTGGATTGTTCGCTCCCTTCTAGACAATCCCAGGAGCAGTCGGCCGGAACGAAGGACGGTGCTAGTCGCTTGGGAACTGGCGCGCGACCACGTGGACATCGCTGCACTCAGCGAGACCCAGCTCTCCAAACAATGCCAATTGGAGAAGGTGGATGTCGGCTACGCCTTCTTCTGCGGCGTTCTCCCTAAGGCAGAGCGAGGTGACGCGGGCGTCGCCTTTGCCATCTGGAACGACGTCGTTGGATGACCGCCCTGTCCGCCGTAGACCATCACCGACCGACTGATTAACCTACGCCTGCCTCTTCGGGGATCCCAATTCGTCACCATTATCATCACCTACACCCCACCAATGACCAGGCCTGACGAGGCAAAAAGCAAGTTCTGCGAGAACCTGCACGCCCTGCTGACGTATATGCCGAAGTCGGATAAGTTGATTGCTCTTGGTGACTTCAACAATCGCGTCGTCACGGAGCATTCTGCCTGGAGGGGTGTTGGGTTTTCACGGAACCGGCGGTTGCAACGACAATTGCCTGCTTCTCCTGCAAACCTGCGCAGAATAGCGTATAACCCTGGACAACACCTACTTCCCCCTTACGTCAAGATGCACCTTTGGTCGCGATACTGACACCTATAGAAGCAAAGAGACGAGTCCCAGGAAGTAGTCCTGAAGAAGGAGACACGATCGCCGGGACAAGAGCTTGCGGGGAGCGCAGAGGTGAACACTTTTCCAAACACCGGGGTCGGTGCGTCAGATGGTCGAGCAATCATCACGCCAACATCCAACGCACGTGATGAAATTGCAGCAATTATCGACTCGAATGTCGGCCATCAAGCAATGATCACACCAAGTGTGACTATTCCGGATGAAGGGGGGAGCCGTAATTGTTCATAGGTATGCGGTAGAATGGCTACTGCATCCTATAAATACCGCAGCCCCTTGTGCAACAACCACCCGTTTCTGCCTTTTTGTCTCTGATGATGGATTCGAGCGGAAATCCGAAACGCCAGGCTAATAAAGCTCTTGTCCCGGCGATCTTGTCTCCTTTTTCAATACTGGCACCTGCTGGACTATGCCCTCGTTCGAAGTGCTGGTGACGAAGGCGATACCTGGTGTCTACGGATGGACTGACCATCATCTCGACATCTTCAGGATTCAGCTTAGCCTACAGCCTCGCCAGTGACCTCAAAGTAAGCGACCCTCAGGTGAGTTGAATAGTACTTTCTGCCTTTGCCTGCTTACCATTTTAGGACTAAACTAGCCCAACAACTAGCCAACCTTCCTGTCACCGCTGCCGATGAGAACACCACCGTGGAGAACCGATGTTACCATCTGAGGGAGACGATACAGTCACGCTGCCAAAGCCAAACGCGAAACTCGCAAATCGCAACTGCGCCCACCTTTCAATGCCAACACTCGACCGCCCTCAACCTCCGCACGATGCCAGGGGACGTTCTGGGTACTAGTTGGACTCACTAGACAACCTCGGGCCAACTTATACGCCCGGACGACACCACCCAATCTCCTCCGTCCAAATCTGCCTCACTGACAATTTACAAAAACCGCACCGTTGAACCCAAAAATGAGTAATCCGGGCCTGAGACTATCATGGTGTCCCCCCAGGGCAACAGGTGTCCGTACCATTGCTGTGAATCATGCAGCATTCATATACTACTGATTTCCCGATGGCAGCTTGCAGATATTATTCAGCTGCCCCGCTGATGCAGACCGATTTCCGCCCACACATTCACATCAACGTCCGGACCAAGCTCGAAAAGCTTGTCCCGGAGGATTCGCTCCAAGTTAATTCGTTAATTCCTGAGAAGATTAAAAGGCTGGAATTTATTGTTTATTTTAAAAGTCTGTTTCTCAACCATCAAAATACACGTCACTTTCTTTAGCCTTCGCTCATGAAATCCCAGTTCGGACGAAAATAAAGGTCACAGACTACAGTAAATCAGGTTCTGCTGGATTCTCACAAAACTGCCTCTCCACACAACATAGGCGCTATCAGACATCATTTTTTGTAAATCGAAAGTAGAGCGCACGACGGCACAATTATTACTATTATCGTTATTCACAAAAAGCTTAACTATAAAAGTAACCTTGACAATCGGTTGGGGAAAAATAAACAAAGTTGGGTTATGCACTGAAGAATCGTTTTAAGTCGAATCGGCCGTCATAGTCTTTTTGGCTCGAGGAGCTGAGAGGCCTGTTCCAAGGTATTCGCCAGCAGGTGTGAGCTTCTGCAAGTTTTGGGGGCGGGAAATGAGAATTCAGCAGTGAGGTGGAAACATTTAAAGGAGCTCATGCTTCAGAATATATACAACCTAGTCTTTAGACAAGGTAATCAATGGGTTGCCGCGCCTAGTCAAATGTCTACAGTTCTTTAGGGCTCAGATATTTGAACCCGACTACAGTGTACTGCGCATCAAACGTAGCGTGCTGGTATAAGTCAACATGCATTCATTTGGGTCGCAACGACTTTCTTCGTTGACTTTCAATTTCGTGCGCGGTGTTTGTCCTGAAAAATCGTCCCTGAATAGGCTCTACTAGGTCCCTTGAAAAAAGTATCAAATATAAACAGCGAAAATCTCTCCCCATATTTAATAAGTCTGCGTTTCCATCACTTTAAATCACAAGTACTAATTGGGTATTCTATAGTTTTACGCTTAAAAATCGTAACGAAAATTTGTAGCTTTTGTTATATTCAAACTCGCAAGCAGTATTGTTTTTCATACTACTCCCATTAACTTTACTGTCATATCGGGCTGATATTTTGAGTAATTTATTGCCCTTGAAAAGGGGCGGTCTTGCCGGTCTATTTATTACTTCTGACAACTTTTCATGAATTCAATGTTAACTGAACGTTTACCTGAAGATAAATCTGACCACAGTCACCATATAGCCACGTTGGATATTTTGAGTCGTACATCTGAAAAGCCATCGGGGGCGGATTAAGATGCCTGGGAGTTATGGTTTCGGCCTTCAAGTACCAGCGACGAACGAAGAGATCATCTGCAAAGCCTTTGAAGCCGTATATTTTTGCGACGTCTTCTGCAGTTACACCCCGAAAATCCTTTCTGTCGGGATTAGCTCCTAGAAAATAATGGTTTATGTTCGAGCAGGAATCAAGTCGATTATTAAGAATGAAAATTTAACTAGCTTTGCGAACAGAAGTGAAACCTAACGGTTATTTATCGGGATGAACTTTCTTCCTCAGGGCAGTGTTTGCCAGGTGTCTAGACAAGCAACCAGCAAATTATGGGCCCTTTCTTTCCTTTACGCTGAAAAGACCAATATCGTGTCTTCTTCAATCTGCAAGACAAAATAGGGACTGCAGTGATCTGGGGGACCAAGGACAAAGTCTGAGCCAAACAAAAGTGACTGACCCATAGGCCCTAGGGGTATTTTAACTTTTCTAAGAAGAATTCTAGTTTTGCTTCCAGAGCCCACTATAGAAACAGCTGTTCGATGCAATTTGAGTTGTCAAGTTCTTTCTTGAAAAAACTGCCGCGTTAGGGTTTTGTAAATCTTAAGCCAGAAATGGCCATTCCGGTCTACCTTGTCTTTGTCGACATCATCTCATTTACTTCTACTAGTCGCTGTGCGACTGCCTGCAAGGGTTCTAGCATGAGCCCCAGGGCACAACGGAACGAGCGTGTTCCGTAACCTGCTCGATGAGCGCCCATCTGTCATAATACAAATATCTGACTGTACTACATCACACATGACAATGACGACACTGTATTCCGCATTCAGATCTCCTGAACTGGATATACTTCCGACGTCGTTACCAAGCAATCACGAAGTAATTTTACTTGGCGAAATACACAAGTTATCTTTGCAAAATACTTCTTGCTTTGAAGTTGCGGCAGGTGCTACAATCTCGCACATAGAGTGATGGGGGTGGTACCCGTTAGCTCGTGAGTTAGCTGATGTTGTCACTTTTCGTGTGAATGTCAGTATACCCGAGGTTGGACACAACTAGTAGACAAAGAAACCACAACACCTCGCAATAAAAGATGCCTTCGGTTAATAAATTTTAGGTCCATTTTATTGGAGAGGAATCCCTTCTAGCTAGAGAGAGAATCTACCTGATTTCAGAAGAGCTGGCGTGAGGTGCAGTCGATTCCTTGCTGCAGCCATGTGCAAAATACCTCTTTGAAGCCGAGTTTCCGCTGATGCATTTACACCTGATTGTCAGTAACAGGTTAGTACAATCTTATAACTCAAGTGTGAAAATGAATTAACAGAAATAGCAGAAAGAACGTTCCAGATGGATTTATTGGCATTATTTAAAATAGTACCCATCTACAGAGAATTCGGTTGCAGTAAGTTTTTCTACAAATAACATGATAGCCGAAAAAACACAAATAAATTCGTACTGTTAAGTGCCATAAACGACTCCGACGCGTAAATAAGTAATCGTTGCGGAGAAAAGAGGTGGCTTTTTTAAAGGGCGTCCAAAAATGACAGCGGAATGAACTAAACCAACTAGAGGAATTGTAACTCGTGCGTTTTAAAGCCGAATTAAAAAGGGTACCGTCATTCTTATTATCAAAAAAAACTCGACTATGGCGGTAACATTGGCCATCAGCAACACGCGGCGGGGACAATGACCATTTCCGACCTATTAGTCCTCATAGGTGTGGATGAGAGGTGGTTTAAATTCGGGACAGTTTGTCATAAAGCATTTCAATCAAGCGATACCACAGTCAAGCCAGGGTCCGGGTCTTGTTTGCTGCGATTGGACGTATTTACAATTATGGAAAGTGGCCGTTGGCTGGTATCATTGAAGGACAGAGTCTACTTGTTTTTGTGTCCTGGAAGTCAAAAACTTTAGCTCACACGGGCACTCGAAAAGCAACTTGCAGTCCATTGTCGGACTGAGAGAGCGCTTTTTCTTTCACAGCCAGACTGATATAGCTCCACTCCGATGTTCAGATTTTTGCGGACAAGTAAACAACCGTGGACGAAGTAGGCATTTCGTCACCAAAAGAACTCAGGTGGCTACTCCGGTGGTGATAGGCACGCGCGTTGCTCGTTAGGCAGTCAAATTACAGAATTTATTCCACCGCCATTCTGCACAGAACACAGTACTC
>CACRXP010000090.1:741112-754921 GCA_902702965.1 Spirometra erinaceieuropaei | reverse complement strand
AGCAACTCCGGCATACTGGCGTTTATCCATTTCTTGGGATTGAATGCAAAAGCCGGTCGGAGCTGATCGGGATGAACTGCTTTCCATCACTCCTAAGCTGTTAGAGTTATGGGCTTTCTCCAGAGGAATGGCCTCTGGACGCATGTATGAACGTAAAAGGCAAACGGTTCCTGTCAAAACAACAAACCAATATGAGGCACAAAAGATGGACACGAATCTTTTTATATTAGAGGTGTTCCCAGGGATCGCAGCAGCCAAGCCCTAAAGTGGTCGAATTGTTAACGGGCGGTTGCGCATGAACTAAAGAACTTGTCTTTGTCTTATGCGCTAATCTTCTTATGCATGGTATTGCCATTTAAAATGGTACCCACCGACTTACTTGTTGTCTTGCATAACAACTGAGCTTTGAACTGAGCGCAAACCCAAAGGCAGCACTAACACTCTAGACCTCAGTTGCGTGCCTACTATGCCTTGCCACGTTTACTTGCTGCAATACTGTCCTCAAACACTACATGGTGCTCCAAAGCAAGTGAGAAGTGGTTGAAATAACATTCGTGTCCACAGTACATTGACTACACATTGACACAATTACCAAGAATTATATTTGAATCCATATAACTTAACACCGTCTAATGCAGGGATTTTCTTCCTTTTTTAAAGATAAACAAAAACTATCACACACTGAACATATAAAGTATGCATGGCACTAACTACATGCAGATGTCAATATTTCAGAGTGGATTGGCCATCCACTTATGGATTACAACTGTAGTTTGGAGGACTGAGAGGCAGAATTTCTATGCAATAATAGCGTGTTGGCTGGTCATTAAAACACTCTGCTAGACAACTAAAATTTGCATGCGTGAGTATGGGATCGCTCAAGTATTTAAAGGTAATCATAGAGGGGGTTGAATCATAACAACTATGCTACCGGCACAGAGAGACTTCCCTGAGTATGTGATTAGTACATTAGTTGGAAACATCGTAATTATTCACTCGGAAGGTTGGGGCTATTAAACTGGTTCCAAATGTGCGACAAAAAAATTGATGGCTGAAAGTGAAGGTACGCTAAACAAACCTTGAATGTATACTCAGTTCTAAGGGTAATCAACGGGATTGGAATTAACAGAGTGTGTTATGCACTTTCACGTTTAATTGCGCACTGAGATGAGTGGCGAGGAGAGTCAGACGTACACTAGACGCTTCTGAATGGATCATTTAGCTAATGCTACCCGAATGGTTTCCCATGAGTTTCCTCAAGAGGCCCTTAAGATAATGTTGCTTAACTCATTAACGCATGCCGATGAATGCAGCTGAAAAAATGAACATTCTTCTTTTCAGATTGTCAAATGTCAATGTGAGTTCAAACAAGTCGTAGACAAATGAATATCCCGTTTTTCAATTTATTGCTTCAGATCTTCACTAAAAATATGTGGCTTATCAGAAAGTCCAGTTAAATGCTTGTTATTGCGATGCCTGTCAATGAAGCTCTACATGTGTAGTGAGACTCAAGACAAAAACGAATGAGCAGTACGCAAAACGAGAAATGGAATTAAGATGAGGCGAAATCGGCAGGACCAGGAATGACAATAATCAAAACAGCTGGGCAAAACCGACAACTCTGCCAGTGCCGAAGCTCGAGAAGATATAGAAACAGTAGACAAAAGCGGCGAAGGACAAACAAAATTAGGGTATAATGAACAGGAATCAACCCTACAATACCGCTTAAAAATAGAAGTAAGAATGAAACATTTGGAAAATATATGGAAGTTGAATGGTAAAGTGTAGGACAAATCAAGCATTGACCGTTCAAATGTCTAAGAAAAATAATAAGTATGGGCAGGCAGATTAAGAAAAAGTACATTAAAGCAGAAATCGTGGTTAAACCAGCTAAAGACGAAACTGGGAGGGAAAGTAAATAAAACGATGATTATTTTTCAGATATTGATAACAAGTCAATAATTCGACAGTGAAATAGTTAAATGGGTGGGTGGAGTTCTAAGAAGACGTAATATGCCGAGGTAATGAAAATATGTCCGACTTGAGCGGCTTTTGTATGCGTCTGTGATAACCTCGCGTACAACTACGTCGGAGAATGTGAACTGCAGTCCATAACGGTTTCACTCTTTTGACTACCGTTAAACCTCCTTGTCTCTTACATGGATTTCAGATGGCTTCGGGTTAGGTTATGCAACACCACGGCATCAAGATGTGTATATTCTTTAGAGGGAAATCAGTCCGCGTCCCAGGAACAGCCGATAATGTCGTATGTTGTGTTTCGCACGTCTACATGGTGTCCCCTGTCTGGCAGACAGTTTTGACATTGCGATTCATCTTAGAATGTGAGTCTGCTCTGCATGGCCTGCAGGTAGCGCAAACGTGCGTGGGCGCTGTGCCTCTGCAAAATATCTAAAAATGCCGCTTTATGTGGGAGCGGCGCCCGATTCAAAATGACCGTGCTGGGTGCTCGTTGTGTCTTGGATGTTAATCGCCGTCAAACATCTTCGCAGAATTCTCTTTCAGTGAACCATAGAACGCGTAGATGGGTTCGCTGCGGAAGTCGAAACAGCTAACGGAAGAAGCGGTCGGCATACGTTCAGGACGTAGCCAATAAAATTAATTTTGCTGTTTAACGGGTCGGCAGAACATAATGGCACCTTAGCTGACATTTTCAATGGTCTAAGACAGTTTAAAGGTCAAAAGCCGCTGTTGCCAAACGGAGACATTTTCACCGTGTCATACTTGGTTTTGTCGTTTTTGCAATCGTTTACGTGATTATTCCCGCCCTTAGACTTCATGTTGTTGCATGCAACTTAGCTAACTAGGTTCGTTTCTGTGCCAACTGCTACGTAAACACCAAGGTTTCGTATTTCTTATTTTGTAAAATTTTATCTTTTACCTTACCTAATAATAGTGGAAAAAAACAAGAGGATCTTGACGTCTTTGTCACTCAAATAAATTCCCAGACATCACCTTTAAACTGACCATCCAGAGGCCTTCAAATTTGTGCACAGTTCAAAAATATGTGTCCGTATCGTATTTTCGAATCCGAGAAAGAAGCATTCACATTTAATAAATGAAAATCTATTTTAATGTCCCTGCCCAAAGAAACTGAGCCCGAAAACACCTTTCGAACTCCTGAAATGAAACAAAAACTCGATAATGTTCATTCGCAAAAGGCTGGCGTAAGTTTATCAAATCCTGTGTACAATATTTGCGAAATATTATTACGAACTATTTGCCCCGCCATAGTTTTCTTTTCTGTAAAGAAGCGGATATATCTGCTTTTAAAGACTTGTAACACCTTCATTTCTATCCTCTTTTATCGCGAAAAATCGGCCAAATTCGTGGCTCGAGCTAGTTGCAATTTAATAACCCATGAGTTCTCTGTATAAAATAGCGGGAAAACCAATTTCAAGACCTTATGCCATGCGCTATTTATTCAAACAATAGTTTAAAACTTCTCAAGACGCGTTGTTTACGTTAAACGCTCGCAAACTCTCCCAGGAACAATAACTTTTAATACACTGTTTCATAACGCCGACGAACACTATTATGTTTGCCGTCAGGGATGCGAACATATGTACATGCCATTTGAGGCCATAAGCTATGGAAATATGTGTTCATGGGTATGTTTCATGACAGCATAAAGAGACGTGGAAATTTCCACGTCTGAGAAACTATAATATGCCTGAGAATAATAGTAAAATAATGTCTGAGTAAATTTCGTGGTTACAATTAATCGTAATCGATTAATCAAAATTTTCTCAGACATATTTTTTTCGCAAATTAATTGCACGTAACGTCGACAAATTATTTTAATGCGCAGGTTAGTATTGAGAAAATAATATCCTTTAGACACGATAAATGTTGTTTTTACCAGACTAGTGCACAAAACAGAATCGCGTGAAAAATCGAAGCCGGAGCGTGTGCCTAACAACAAAGCGGAAAAACGCCATAAGTCAACGATCACCGAAGTACTGTAGTCGCCGGCTCCATATTGTGATATGAGCTTCACAAAAATGTTGCCTTTACACACAAGCTATATCTATCAGATTTACCGAAACCATTGGAAACGGTTTTGCTTAACTTCGTTAAAGCAAATACTCCCATATATGCAACATTCACCAAAGAAAGCATTATGCTTTAAGCAAAGTACATAGTGATGGATTCGCTATTTAGGCTTTTTTGGTCAAACTTCTTTAAAATATAGTTACTCACGGTAGAGTTTGGTCACTTAAAATTGCTGAAAATTCGGGAGCCTCAATTGAGCGTTTTTTTATTTGGAACATAGTATTTGATATTTCCTGTCGAACATTAATTTTGATTTCAGGAAGTAGGTAGTAAGCTATCGGACAACAGAACCATTTCGAAAACAACTCCGCTTATATCGGGCACCGAGTGGATTTAACTTCCAATTGTAACTAGTGTGAGCACATTCGAAGAGCGTTTACGCAGGCCCTCTTATGCGACACCGAATGGCTGCCGCAAATACTGGACATAAACGTGATTTGAGCTGTATTTGCTAAACTTTACTCATTTAATTCATTTGATATGCGCTCATCGAATACGTCTAAGAATCCATGAATTGTTCGGGAATTTCGAATTCAGACTGATCGCCAACAGTCGCTCTATCAGTTGCATTGTCAATGTCCTCTCCATGCGACGATTAAAGACGACCTAGCAAATTCTTATTCATGGTTCATGCCAAGATAAAACCTTACATAACACGATCCACGGTCTACTAACAGTTAAGTGGGGTCCTTCTATATATCGTTGTCAAACAATCTTCCGACCACCTCCTGGTCGCTGAGTTGTCAATTACATCCGCGGATGAGCGAGTTGTGGAGTGTCATGTTTTGCGAGTAATGCAACAGCCTTGAATAGTAACGGTGTTTATCACACAGACAGCCTTTTTTCCCAAATAAGCTGAATACCACCTCATAGGCATAAGCAGTGCACACAGTGTCAGATGGCTCAAATGGACGAACTTAAACCGCCTTTTTCATACACCAGAAATCGAATGTGAAAGCGTGATCCTCCTGTACCTGCGATGTTAGGGTGGTATCCTACAACCCTTAAATACACTGTTAGCTGTCTGTCGAGAGTTAATGAATATTACGCGGTCTGCGCCTATAAACCTAGGTATATACATGCGTACTCCAAGTTAGCGGATCCTCCAGTCGCCGTCAGTTAACTCTATAATTACATGATCAGTAAAGAACTTCGAAGTAGTTTTCAATTGTCTTTCACCATCTTCCTATCTTCCAAAAAGTATGAGGATTTTGAGCTCAGAGATTAGGCAGTGAATCATCGGACAACAGAACATTTTTGAGAGCCACTCCGCAGATATCAGACTCCACATGAATTTCCTACTGTTACTAGTGTCAATACGTTCGAAAAGCGTTTACACAGGCCCTCTTATACGACTCGGAATGGCTTCCACAAAAAACGGAGGTCAGCGGTCAATTTTCAAAACATTATTCATTTAATTTTTTTGATACGCACTCAGCGGGATCGGTCTAATCACCCAAGAAGTGTTTGCACATTTTCAATCCACGCTGCTTGTCAATAGGCGCTCGATTAGTTGGGACGACAGTGTTCTCATTAGTCGTTTGGCTCATTGCAACCTAACCGCAATGCAAGGAGTAAAAGATAACCTAGTAAATTGTGGGTCGTGACTGCCACACTGTAGTTCATTGTTGGGTTTTGCAGTACTTTATGGTTCAGCGAATCACCAGAACTCGACCATATTAACTCAGGGAACACTATGGCCACCAGTCCGCGACCATTCATCTGTCCAATGCAAACATTTGCTTATTTGTGTATCTATCTTCTGATGAAGAACGCCCTAAAACCTGCCAGACCTGGACGCGATGGGTAGCCACCAGCCATCCGTACGATTTCTTCTATATGCTGTTATACTGCCTTAAATAACAGAGCAAATAAAGTCGTGAAAATTTTTCCAAGCAGGGGAAATACCCATTTTGTATATTATAAATGAACAAGAATTAGATAACAGTCAGTAAGATTGATAAACGTTTGACATTTTCATAATGTCGCACAAAATGGTCAGGGGAAAAGTACTACAACTAGAAACGTTAATTCTGGGTACCCCAAATAGGTGTGGTTAATTGGGTTCGAACGCATTTACTAAGAAACATCGCTGACATGAGGAAGCGAACACTGAGCGATTACAGCATTACAGCGATCGGAGGACTTAGATGACATACTCCAGTTATAGGACGCTGGCAAATTGACTGACGAACTAGTGTCATTGGACGACACTTAAAAGGACGGACTTCAACCTTGAAACGAGCAATGACTGGATTCTTCAACAAACCATCCAATAGAATTGTTGAAACCATCAGTTAGTAATGCACCCAATAATTCAGATTATAGGGGTTCCGAGTAGATAAACAATCATCAAGAAATCCGAGATTCTTTTGACTGCGAGTTAGCCGCGGAATACGAAGTGAAATTAGACAATGTAATGAACTCGCCCTATTAATTTCAACTTCACTTCCCCTATATAGCTTACTCGGAGTAAAGCACTTAAATGAAGTCCTTTAAGGTCATAACGTTGAGATAAATCCTTCAAACAGTCCGACTCCATTGGAATGAGAGCGTTAACTTGAAAGCACCTGTAGCATCATGCACGCAGATGAATGTACTTTGTCGCCTGTCAAACACAGGTCGTGTATTCTCGATTCCGCCCAACTCGGATGCGTCGGTATTCGGACATAATCTGTGCCAGTAAGACGGCATAAATCTGCATGTCAGAGAAATGGTGACTGCGTACCATATCCTTCCCCACTTCTGGTGGAAACACCCCTCGTCGAAGATATTTCCCTTCAGGAGGCCGCGCGGGTCTAGCGTCGAGCCTGAAGGTGCTATAGATTAGCGCATTGCACAGGGCGGTTTGCAAAATTAACAAATCATGAGGGCAGAATATCGACTTTCATTCCACAGCTAATGTTTCAGCAGAAACTAGAACACCTGACCTTAAACGTGAAGGCATGATTCGCCTATCGCCGTCAATAAATCCTAAAATTATATGGCTCGTAGGAGGACATCGGAGTAGTTCTTAATTGTCTTTCATCTCCTTCGTGATTCCAAACTTCCGTATTTCCAATCAATGCGACCCAATACGTGTGCAACCGACCGCCTCAATCCTCCAGATGTGAGGCGTAGTACACATTGCCCTCTATTCCGCTAGTACGGCGGCAGTTTGCAGGTAGTGCATTGAGATGGAACAACTGAAGCAAGATTGCGATCATTTGTGGAAATGCAAAAAGGTGCAGTCATGCCAGCGTAACCGAAGATTCAAAGCTAGAACCTATCCCATCGGAGGCGATAGAAACATTTGAGATTGGTAAGTATAAACTGCCTCCGAAATCACACCATATTTGCATTTTTGGTTTGAAAATTAGTTTCGAACTCAGTTTATCCCTTCTGACAAAAAGCCAGTAGGACGCGCACATCCCACGCCTTCTGCAGAAAGTCCTCTTCCGAAGCGACCTCAAACTCATTCCTCATTCAGCATCCCAACACTGCCGGCGCAGCAATCTCACAGAGAACATACTAAGCAGTGAGAGTTGTGCTTGCTTCGATGAAGTCAAGTCCAACCAGCATAAGGGTGACAGCCATTCCGGCAACCTTGATGTCGGTCATTTACTGAATGCTTAGGCTGGCACTGCAAGCTATTGTATTACAGGATTTGGTCTCATATCTTGAGCATTACTGTACAATGACCCAGACATAGGAGAGTGGTTCAATCATTCCGCCATTGGCCATCCATAGGTTCGCACTAGCTAATATGGCTCTAGTTCATGCTGGACGCCGACTGAATGAATGAAAAGATATCACGGCACGCCAATAGGCTGCGCGCTGCATGCTCAAGCACAATTACCAAGTAAAGAGTGCAGGTTCGAGGCCTCACAGGAGAAAAATGAGTAGAACAAATCTTCTCAATTTTACTACAATGTGTGTGAACATGTAACAGCGAGAACGCAGCTATAAACAGTGTACGGTCGAAGGCAAGGGGGATTAGGCATGCGGTTTTAACCTTGCCTTCGTTTACGAGGTTTCACATTTACAGACTCACGCCCACGACATATCCCCTGTATTAATCAACAAGTATATTTTCGAATGATGTGCAGGCATCCACTGTGGACAAGGTGCTAATAGGCTCGGATGAACTACGCGGCCATTTATGTGCGATGACAATTAAAATTCAGTAGCACGCATTGTCGATTTATCTTTCCCAGCAACGTATTGCTTTTTGTGGTTGGTCCTGTACCTCCGGATGTTAAGACGGCTGATAATCCTAGACATTTCTAGGTACGTAAACGGCGGCGACACGCCCATAAGTGGTTATGTAACTTTTGGGCAGACAGTGGGTGGCTGTTAACGCTACGAACTGCGTTGCGTGCTCAGCCGGATTTCAACTTCATTCCAGGGACTTTGGTGGCGGACAAAGTAGGGATCGATTATGGGTCACGAGCCGTCATCTGGAGGTCGCATGTGTAGGACTAAAACGCAGTAACCGCCCTAGATACCCAACAGGCCGGCATTAAATTCATTTTTCTATCATTCTCGGGAGTCAGTACGTGTCTACCCTGTCTTCTAATGTGACGTCATATTCTTTAGTTGATGGAACTTAACTGCTGTGGAAACCGCATTCGGAAAAAAAGACTACTCAAGTAGCATGAACTTTTCTCATTGATTTTCAATGTTCTTGCAAATTCAAATATATTTTAGAGAAAACAAGAACAAAACGTGCTTTATTTGATTCGTCTGATAGAGAATCACACCATCTTTGTATTGTATACTCGAAGAAGCACAATAATCAGGTTTTTAAAATGTCTTCTATTTGTCGAATGATTTCGAGCCTGATCAGTCTTAGGATTAGCGCTTAGTGATTTCAGTATACAAGGTGCATGCGTTCTGTGTTAAGAAGAACACACATTCCTCTATGCCCTTAAAAATCTCGAGTTCATAAACTTTTGCAATCGATGCGCACTATGTTGTACATTTCATGAGGATCAGTGGTATACGGACAGGTAAGATGCAATATGAATGGACATTGCGCGTTCTCAAAAAATATAATAATTAGATATTTTTTAAAGCCAACTCATACTCCCTCTTCGGGTATAAAAAAAACTACGATGACGTGATTCTCTATCAAACGACGGAAAGACAGCATACGCTTGTTCTTGGTTTTTCTAAAATATATCTGAATTTTCAAGGCCATTGGACATCAATAGGAAAAATGCATGCTAATTAAGTAGGCATTTTTTTACCGAGTGCTGTTTCTACAGGAGATTGAAATGCAGTCCTTTTAGAAGCTAACATCCTGCCGAGTCCGGAATATTATAGAAATAGGCCGCAAAATAACCAGTATTACAACCACGCCTAAGTAATTCTTCCTAATCTGAAACGCACTTCAGAACTTCAGCCGACATTTCGTGAAATCGGTCACTCATTGTAAAACTGCAAACTTTGGGAATATATGGCAAGGGCTTCGACTGAATGTAGCCAGTCTCATGAATGGCCGAATAATATATACATATAGACATGTTTTTCGGAATTCTCACTACATCCGTTATTCGTGTGCTTATATATATATATATGATTATAGAAGGACTCTCATCGATTTACTAATGGAACGTGATATTCCCCTTGTAATCTGCGGATCAATCGTAAACCCGTTCAGGCAGTCTTATAGCGATTAGTAGTATACACTGAAATGGAGATGCTTATTTACCGCCGCCAACCAGCATTACACAAACCTAGGTCTGCAACGCCTGAGCCGCGATTCTGCGGTCCTTGGCCATGGAATACTAGTAAGTTCAGTGCTCTTCCACTGAACCACGGCCTCGTTATCTTGTCAGTTGTGATCAAAAATATTAACTGTGGTAGGAAGATGCCTACTGGACAGGCTTTATGACGTATAAGGCTGGCTAGCGACGACTAATAGACCAGAAATGTTCATTTCACTTTCCCTCGGGGAGAAGTATCACTCACTCTTACTTTGTTTTGCCTCACGTTCTGTGGTGGAGGTTTTTCTGTCTCATTATCATAGCTCAGAAGTGGTCCTCTTGTCGATCAGCACGCTAGATGTGCACCGAGATGACACTGGACGCAGTCAGATCTTGTTCAATGAGCGCCCTACTGTTAAATAACTCGTCAATGGGCGAATCTAAGGGAAATGTGATAGTGGACTGTGTAAACAGAATGTTACGGTCGACAAAGACGAGGAAGACTGGAATGGCTATTTCTGGCTTCTTAGCCGTCGTCGGCCAGTCATACCCAAGACCGAAGTGTGGAACACCTGGAGCTCGATCTCGCCTCTAACCACTGGGCCACGGGCCCATTGTTCTGTCGGTTTCGATCGGTAATACACAATGATGAGCTCCCTCCATCATTGGACTGTGTAAACTCAACAAACTAAGCATCGTAGGATTTAATTTTTTCCCTTAATTCCATCATCTTCTGCACCGGTGGAATGCATCCGATCAGCCACTGAAGCGCAATAAGTTAACCGAATATTTGTACTGACAGTTTGATTCGAATCGTCATGATTCGAACTTAATGCTCCTGCATTTTTAAGTCGGTACACGAAGGCCTTGGGCTTACACACTTTTTGGCTCAGTTTGCTACTTTTGCCTTCGTTTCGTACACAGCGGCTTTCATATGTAGAGCCGACTTCAGGAAATTAGAAAAAAATACGTGTCTATAGTGGCTCTCCTGGTAGAAGTATTACACGAATGGGGCGGGTGTTAGAATTCCAGTTCTATGTATGATTAGGGAAGAAAAGGACTTTATTCGCCTGACGTTTCAGATTCTTGCTGGAACCAGTCATCGGGGACAGTGACAGATACGGGTCTGGTATGTTCTGATGATAAGTTTGAGCGAGAATCCGAAAAGCCAGGCGAATAAGGCTCTTGCTTCAGCGATCACTTCTACTCCTTATCACCTAGTTCCTGGAACTCGCATGTTCGCCTGTATTGGCAATATGAGGACTTTTCGATCACCGAAAACATTTTCTTACCTGTCAAAACTTTCGAATTCGTTCGGCAATCCATCGCCGTACCTGTTCATACCCTCATATGACTGTGGCTTGTTTTAATGCCGCTTCTATCTTTGAATTCTGCGCTTGTTTGAAAGGTCAGAGAAGCAAACAAATGGTTCCGGTGATCGAATAGTCTTCTTCCTTCCTAAAACTATTATAGGATGTCAAATAGCCAAGATAAAATACGCGGCCACCCCAGCAGATGTGCAGAGCTTGTCCGGTCTTGATAACTGCGGATGTACAAACCTTAAAGTCCGGCCCCATTGGTTAGCCTTCCACAGCACTCGAGTTATTGTGAACTTCACTGGGTGTGACATACGACCCGCGCGCGTGCTGAGGACACATTTTTACCAGCAAATGTCATGTGGCATGACAGTCTGTTGTATTGGTCACGCGAAACACATGGCCTTGCTTGCGTTTTCACCCTTCAGACGATCATGCCAGTGTTTGCGCGCGATCGGTCCAAGCAGTGCTTATTTAAAGCTCTCGGGTGTGCCTAAGCTTTTACCCCTTAGGTACCAGGTTTCTGATACTTGCGCCGATAGTGAGTGGACGTTGGTGCAGTGGACTGTAGGCATAGACGAGGGGGGACTTGAATTGTCGTTTCAGGTTGTTTTGTTCTCGTCAGTCAACCATGACCAACCGGTACTCCGCTCGTCGGCGAGCGATCTAGAACTAGGCCCAATAAGCAGAGGGGGGAAGAAC
Organism: Spirometra erinaceieuropaei; assembly: GCA_902702965.1. Taxonomy (NCBI): domain Eukaryota; kingdom Metazoa; phylum Platyhelminthes; class Cestoda; order Diphyllobothriidea; family Diphyllobothriidae; genus Spirometra; species Spirometra erinaceieuropaei. Next base: position 743,139 of record CACRXP010000090.1, on the reverse strand, counting down.
GCGTCCCGTAACCTCACCGACGAATGCCCTCTGAGGCACTAACCGGCTAGTTTTGCTCAAAAAACCTGCCTTAAGTTTGCATAGACTGGGCGGTTTTTAAGTACAAAAAACTGTCTCACCAGACCGGTGAACTTCCTGCTGTCATCAACAGTGACGGGAAAAGGGCTTTGCTTTATAACAATAGCTCCACAACCTAACTATATGAGATGTGTAGATATGAACAGGAAGGCGCTGTTGTGTTTGTTTTAGAGCGACCCGCCAGATTTTTTTCCCTATCGCCTATTGCGTCTATGTACTCCACAAATCGAGGGGCCGGCAGTGGCCAGTGGATACGAATGATTCGTAAAAAAACTACGGTAAGCACCTCTTGTTAGGGGTTTCCTAAATGCAACAACTATAAACTACATTAGGCTTAATTATCCACTTTCGCTCTCGCAATCTCTGTTAACGCCCATTTTCCTGGGGACAGTTGTGTTTTGCAGTACTATCGGAACTCTGATAACGAACCAGTGATAATGATTTTTAACCCTGCCGATAGAAGACTGCAGTCTAGTACCGTGGTCTAATCGGTATCAACCGTCATATCACCTTTCCGTCCGTATTAGAAGCTCTGCGTTGCCATCTACTGGCCCGCACCAGCTTATTGTTCGCAGTTCAGACTTTCATCTGAATGGCTAAGTAGCATGTCATCGGAGTTCCGATGGCTGACAAGGCTCCCTACTTCCCTCCACTGCCAGGATTGCTGCAATTGCTTCCATAGAGTATGAAAGCGGTAGAACGACTTCGCAGTGAAAACTGAAGGAGGAGCATATGTGTTCAAGGAGGCAGAGTTGCCTGCAGAAATCAAGCGCACGCACATGTTTTCCAATATATCCGCTCTTATTTGCGCTCTTTGGCAACTAACTTTGAATAATTTGTCTGGCGGTGCCACTTTTACCTCCTTCATTCAATAAATAATAAAAACTACAGGTTTAAGACCCCCTCCAGGACTAGAAGTTACCTGCGTGCGAAATAACGGTTGACTGTCAATGGATCATCGTTTATGTCTCATGTTTGCATGATCTCTTGGCTGGTCATATAGTTGGAGCTGGACGTCTAGCTGTGCTTGTTTAAATGCTCTGGACATATTTTAATTTAACATACTTGCGTCAGCCCAGACATCCAATTACAGTTTTTTTACTTAAGTTTCCTGTTTTGCTGTCTGAATTGACGCTAAGCAAGATGCCACCTGCACGTAGCCGGTTCAGGCGCGCACGTATCTGGCGACACAAATGCCGACTTAGTTCGTTCCAGTGCGCCAAAACATTCAGGGGGAGGGGAGACTCGTAGGCTCTCGTAGACTTCATTTGTTCGAACTGGTGACGTATGGTAGGGTGGACAGGTGTGCCAATTTGGTTAAAGGCTACCTCCAAACTACGTTTCGAGAAGGATTTTCGTTCCAAGCATTGCCTCTACTTAGAGAAGGTTTTTTGCTTGAGCCAAAAAATGGACGATTGGCCTTTTCCGCAGTTGTGGAGTTGGACTAAGATCTTTCGGCACCAGTAAAGGTTCGGGTAACCGAGTCTTCAATTTACGCTTTAATTTTCACATCTCTGTGCCCCACTTCACATACGGTGCGATAGTAGGTCTCTTGGCCGTGGCACGCATTGGTGGATTATACAAAGGTTTCTTTGTTTTATCCCCAAAGCTGACTTTTTGAGCAATGAAGCAGCCATCCCGGAAACCTCCTTGATACTGCCAACCAACCTTCATTCATCCGAAAGCAAACATTGTCGTAGTTCCTGCCCTTCAGTAAGCGGTCGCACATGAAGTGCTCGTTAGCTACCCCTTTCGACTGAAGCGCTGAAACGAACCCTGATTCTCTAGTAAAGTGTCCAATTAAACTGCTACTATGCGACTGGATGTGTAAATTAGGTTTTAGGCTGCTGTCTGCAGCGCCGTTTACGGTTAGTAACTGTATAATGGCATTTCGGCTGCCGCAAAGGATGACTTCCACTGTGTGTCCAACAGTGTCTGCGCAGCATCTG
>CACRXP010000090.1:692304-721402 GCA_902702965.1 Spirometra erinaceieuropaei | reverse complement strand
CAGACGGTTCCCCCCCCCCCCCTCCTCCAGCCTACTCGAAACGGAGCTTGAAGGTGAAACCTCGGTGCCCACCTTGCGGCAGAGCAGCAAACGGCCCTCACTGGCTGTGGTAATTTAACCTCCGATTATATAATCCTGGGGGGTTTGAAACGACGGGGTGTAGGGGTGTCCTGTTAGGGGCGTCCGTGCACCAGTGGTAGATCACACAAAGGAAGCGGTGATCGCCTCTCACGGTGCTTAACAGGCACCTGACTCTCATCTCTGGATCCACGAATGTACGCTCTGCCTACCAGGCACACACCAGTAACCGCCTCTACCGGCGGACTAAGCCATATGTGGGCATCATAATGAGTCCGCCATGCTTTGGGGTACACGCTGAAGAAAATCGCGAGCGACAGTTGAACAGTCGTGTCGTGTCGTGCCGTCGAATATTTGTTACCCCATATGGTCAGCATTTGTGTAATATGCACACTACATTGACATTATTTGACGGGCGGGTAACGATAAGCTGTGTTCGCACGTTATCGTTCCGCGGTGAGTGGGACAGCAGAAGCAGAATAGCCTCTTCATATGGGCATTTTATCTGCTGTACTTCGAGGACGGTGTCATGGCTGGCAGTTGTCCAGCAGCGCTCGAAGGTGGAAAAAACAACAAAAGGGGTAATTTTGCCGAAGGAAATGGCTGTAAATAGGATACCTCAGGGTTTTTATAGGTTTCTTTCGCGCTTTCATTTCCAGTGTGTTCTTGACTTCAAATCCGAGCGCACTTCAGTCCAAACGATCAACTCACCAGGCCCTGCGGTGTAAAAATAGGTAAACTGACCTTACACAGTAAACGCACTGGTGTGAAGTAGACTATAAATAATTCAGGATTCAAATGCCAATTATGTTACTTTCAGAAAGCGCGGGTGCCACTCAACCAGGGTGTCATCCACAGAAGCACGAGAAATTAGGAGACGCTGTTCTAATGGACACCCTCCTCTTTAGGCTTTAAATAACCATTGCATGGAAGTCATCTCCTGCTTCACCACATCATTTGCAAAAACACGTGAGCCCTCCCCATTGCTGGACTAATAATTTGTCTCCTGATGTGCGTTCGACTGAGGTCCAGTACCTCCTGTTTGCCACCCGTACTCCAAATTGGTGACTGGATAGAGAACTACCCATTGGAGAGATAACGATGGCCGGTCTATCTACGTTCGAGGTGACTAAAATGAGGCAGACGAGTAATGGAGCAACCAGTTTAGATCCAAATGGGTTAACTTTGAGGCTAACCGACAAGGTCAGCACAGGCGATTCAGAACCTCGGACATTTACTGGAGATTCATATAACTTCCCATCTTCCAACGGAGTCGAAATATCCTTCCTTAGGCCGTTAAAAGCTGCATCAATGCCGATGGCACATAGGTGTTCTGATTCAGCAACTGAAATTGTATGACTGTCCCGCCCTGGTTGAGGCCACATCGTGCTGGGAAGTCAACCCTCTTAAACAACTCGACTATCGTCCTTGCAGTCCGGGCGCAGGCAGGGTCGAGGGACACATTGTCTTGGTAGAGCTGTGGAGACCGTGAGTAACCGCCGGGCCTAGCAGGATTTCGCAGTTCTTTTGTCAATTGACAACTGTTCAGGCAGTCCCTGTCAATGACTGACTAAGCGAAGGCCTATATATATATATATATATATATATATATATATGTTCAGCTTAAAGCTAACGGGGTAAATTTGCACCTAGTCGTCCAGTCCAACAACTGAGTGGTAGTCAGTCAGTTAGAAGCGTTTGGTTAGTCAATGCGCCGTGTTGACACAGGAATAGCAAGAGGACTTTTTCAGTTCGTTTCAGGACAAGAGTAAAATAAGTACAATTAAGCAACAACAGCGCTTTTGTGCGTATTCATTTGCCTCTGTTCGTCGTCTTAAAGGGTTGGGTAAAAAGCGGAAGACTTAAAACCCACACCAAAGTGCTCATCCACCCGCGTGCCTGTTTTTACGAAACCTGTTTCCAAAACAAAGAATACAGTAAACCCCCCAAAAAACCCTTTTTAAGCTGCGCTTAAGCCTTTCTATGGCCAGCAGCTTTATGGTACGGATGAAAGCAAGACTCAGTTGGTAATATTTTATGCAATCTGATTATAGTATTTTGTCGTCCAATTTGCCACAATAAACTTCCTATTTTGTCATTTACTCAAGAGCTTAGGCAAAGAGACGAGGCGCTATTACCAAAGGCCCATCGACATATTATAGTGAGATTAGTGATTACTAGGAGAAGTGGGTACTACGCCTTCGTTTATTTTCCGATAAAATATGGTGAAAATTCAGTGACGTCTTCCTAATAAACTGAAAAATCCTATCCTTCTTTGTTTTGACAACTAGGACGCATCTATTAAGCGACCACATTCGTTTAAAAAAAGAGCATCTTGTGGAACTCTAAAGCACGATTAAGGGCTGCATGGCCAGGTAGACATGATTGGCTTGCTTTTCACATTAAACGCCCATGATTTATTTTCCCCCCGAGTGACCAGTCCACTAGTACCGTTGGGCGTTTCACGTCTGAAGTCAAGGGACGACAACACAGGCCCTGTTTTCCTCAATAACCAAATTACTTTCATTTGAGAAACTGCATTTGCATCCTCTGTACGGAGGAAGGAAACTCGAGACGTCCAGTGGGATAGCCTGCATATGTGAATTTGGGAAATTCAGAAGTAAAGCTACACGTTAAACAGACATTTCCGGCAGCAATAACTCACAGTCTGGCGTACAAGTCAGAAATATCGTTCACCGAATATATGCACTTCACGATTTTATCCTAGGTGTAAAGTGGATGTTCGAAATTAAGTTTTTACATTGAAAATAGCTGAGAAGATTATGCGCTTTTGCCTCACTGCACATACGGCTACTGGCAGTTGTTGCCCAACGACTTAGGCTGCAGATTAAGACCGCAAGCGTGCGGGTTATTCAAAGGGGGGGGGAAGGGTGCCAGCGTTTCCTGGGTGATGAGTTATTGACAAGTTCACCATAGTGAGTTCGACCGTCGCAAGCGATGGCCTCCACCGCCTGCCCAACGGAGTGGGCGTAGCGTCAGTCAGAAGAGCGTAAATTAGCCAATATTGTGGCCGACTTGCTCGGCGCCTGCTCCACTTTCCCCCCCTCCCCCCCTCACCGACTCTCTTCCGAGGGTGAGCCCTGCCAGAGCTGTGCTGTGAATTAGGCCGACTCACAAAGAAAGCAGGACGTCCTGATCGAGACTGACGCAGCTGAATAGACATCACAGGAACCAGGTAGTGTAATACACGCGGCATTGCCTGTGCGCACACTAGCTACCGGTGCAAAGGTCAAATCCGAACTGTACACTCTTGTGGCGCACACAGCAGTGGCACGATCAGTTCTAGGCCGAGACGAGGTGTGAAGCAATCGTTTCTTCCTGCATGACTGGATCTCAGATTCACACAGTCAGTCGGCCTGTAGACCGGTCTAGGATCGACGCGATGAAAAAGCACAGCATCACCTCTTCGGGTCCGGATCAGAGACTTCAGTAAGGATCACTGTCCAACGTTCTCTGAGGCGAGTCACCATCATGCGCTGCATCGACTGCGATGCATTTCAACTGACAGCAAGGAGCTTTAAGCTAACAGCTATCGATCCCTCCCCCCATCAGGTCAAATAGGCGAACGCTGCCATGCATGTGGACTCTGATCCGTTTTCTGACTATAGTAGGCTCATTTTTTCCAGCCACAGTTCACTAAGATGGAGGATGGGATGAAAGCTAACAGGCCTGTGCACGCAAGATCAGGCTGACGAGGTTCTTTATGTGGGAAACAATTTTGCTTAGCACGAAGTTCAATCCCAAGATAAGTTATGCATCATTAGCTTGTCTCCTATTTGACCGAGATAACTTCGAGGAAGGTGCATTAAGTAGTCGCTAGGCTCTTTCCTCACTAAGTGATGATGACTGGAATAGGTCAATACAATTTTAATTACCTGTGTTAATTTTTAGGATTCACTGTCTTAACGATTCGAGATTAAACTACTAGATATGACAATATTGGTCAGTTCATTCATTCAAGCACATTCCTAATTCAAACGTTATTAAACGGAAGACTCTCGGTCGGAGACACGTGGCTTAGTTGGTTGGAACGCTAGCTGTACATAGACGTTGTCCTTGTTGTCTTTGGTTCGAATCCCACTGAGACCTCCATTTTTTCTCATTTGTATCGGGTGCATTTAGTTATACGTCAGATAAACATACCCTCTAACTTATTTGCAATGTTCCTGAGTCATTTCGTGTACTTCAACTCTAAAAATTGTTTCCTGCTTTGGTTCATTGCCTTCGATCTAACGTAGGTAGGCTATTGGTTGAGATTTGGATTACATTTTATATTTTTATGCAGGATCAGTAAACTAACATACATTAGACGTTCGTGCGAACCTCTGAACAAGTCTGATAGCCGAAAGTTCTCACAGTGGGAGCATATTCTTTCGTTGAGTACTAACTACCAACTAGACTGAACTTCTTATGAAATAAGCAAAACAGCTAACAATTCTGTTCATCCTTTTTTGGTATATATACTTTAGCTTCCGAAAGAATAAGGAATCGATGCAGAAAGCGCATCCTACTTAAGAAACGTTTTTTTAGACAAAACCTGACATGCACGCATGAAATATTTACTGGGCAAAAGTCAACGCGCCTTCGGACAGCAAACGACTTAGGCTTATGATTATTACCCTATATTTTTCCAACTTTTATACTTAGAAGTAAATTTAGTAAAGTTGATTGATGTCCGCCAGGTTTCTGTACGATAATGAAAAGCGGACAAACGAATGACTTTTGTCTGTAAATTCATCGAAAGGGTTTCTCCTTGACGGATGTTCTGTTGCGCAGGTAATTAGTGCGTTGAATGAACAGGGGCCTTGCGCTTTCTGTCGTGGGTTCGAATCCCACCGAGTTTGTTTACAACTGGGTCACCCGAAGTTCCCTCTGTTGTATGACTAAGGGCTAGATATTTCAACACCCATCCTAGGAAATAACGGCAACTTTTAGGAACATTTTCAGCCATGTATCCGATTGTTACCGCAAAATTGGGTAAGATTTGGTTATGTAGCCTCACCTGCTGGACATGATACTGTTGGGGTTGGGGGTTGGGGCTTAGGGCTAGAGGTGAGGGTAAGGTCCAATAAACTTCAAACTCGCAAGTCAGACCGGAATAGTCGGCAGTAGCTTGCAGGCCATTAACAGACAGGTATGCAGGAGGTCTTGTTTGAATTTTGTTTTGAGTTCCGGCGCGTAAACATTCCATAGCAGATAGAATGCCGACGGTCGAAGATTGGCTAAGTAGAAGAAGTCCCGAGTATAAATGGACACAATTCAAGCAGCAGCCTAAGTGGGGTGCATTTACGGGAAATATTCATGGTTACGATCACGTTACTTATAGTGTGCGTGCGCGAGTATGGTGTTTTAGGGGTGTGAGAATTCAGGCGAATAAAGCTCTTGTCCCAGCGATCGTGTCTCCTTCTTCACGGAAGTTTTTGTTAGAATTCCTGCGGTTGGCTAACCAGGAGAAGCTACCTCCGGTCATTCTGTAAAACACATTAGGCAACCGCCAATTCAGACTAGGCAGCCCACTAGGACGAAGTAGCCTCAATGACTAGATGGTGGAAGAATGCCAAGTGAACAAAAGAGCGATATACTAGGGAGTGAAATCTGGCCAACGTGGCCATCGATGGCGCAAACGTTGAAGTGTCCGCAAAATTTCACTGTTAATTGAGGTAGTACAAAGGAACTGATTTTCTACCTGTATCTGCTGCTGCCGCTGCCGATTTGTGTATGGACTGGTCGAGGAATCTGGAAAATAAACTGAGGAGAAATAGTCTGGTTCCAGCGATCGAGTCTTTGTCCTCCAGACTACTTTTAATCTTCACCACGACGACAATCTACGACCAATGAGTTAATTTTCAAAGTTGTCACGCCTCTATCCATTACTGAATTGACAAGCCCTATAAACGGTCCTTCGTTTTTCAAAGTCATATCAGCGGCGTATTCGGCAAAGGTATGGAGAAGAACCCCACTTAACTAACGGCAGACAATGGATCACGTCATAGGGGGTTTTATATTGCCATCCATTCGCAGACCCTTGCAGACATTACACTGACAATAGCAATCAATTCCTATGACTTCAGACCATCAGTCAACTTCCTTTATTTTGTTAAACTCACTTTTTTTTATTTTCAATTACTGCGCTCATTTCCGTCGTCGTACGAAAGCGTAGGATGAGTCTTTCGGGAGAAATCTAAACGACTTCTGTGTCTTCCTGTATTTTGTCAGCTTGCTGTCTAGTGCGCTGTCCCACCCGTAAAACTACCCTTAGCGCCAATCACGTATGACATGGTCCGCAATCTATCGATAGTCAAGTGGGATCCTTCTGCATACCGTTGAGAGAGCGCTCATGGAAGGGTCGAAGTTCTGTCGATCGAATGTTGCCCATTAGCTTCCGAAGGTGCAAAGATCCAGTTGTCTCCCTCCGCAGGAAGAGGACACGCCATCGATTAGGTTGTATTTTTTTGGACATAAGCCTGTCTCAGCGTGTGCCTGAGCTTGTAAATTGATGTCACTGGTGTTGGTCAGGAAAGGTACTCCTTTCAAGGCCACTAGATCTCGAGCTGTCCTAGACCCCCTGAGAAGACCATTAACCCCGACCTATACTATAAAGGCCAATTAAAGCGCAGATCATATGACAGCGGCTTGTTTGGGGGATGGTTTCTTGCGGTTTCCGGATTCGAAGACGTGCGTAACCACATCATTTTGCGGGTTCCAGTACTGATCCGGACAAAGACTGAACTTCTGACTGATAGCGGACAGCGTTTAAGCACGTCGTAATGTTACCACAGCTTGAGATCGTCTTGCAGGTACTCTGTTTGTCAACTCCATACCCGGCCATGCCTGAGAGTAGTACCGTCGCACGGTCCACGACCGCTTTTCCGTTAGACCCAGAGACCAGCTTATTTCTCAGCCATCCGTCACTGAAGGCACTTATGAATGGGCCAGATAACTCGGAACTGTCAGACACCTTCTTGTCGAGATTGTTCGGATTAATACTGCGGCACGGGTTCCCGCTTGGCCTTACCATAAAAGCTGTAGACAGTGAGCTGCAAAGCGCAAACTAGGCGGGCAAAACCGGGGGTTAGGATCATTAACTAAAGGCTCCGTCTGACTTCTAAGTTCTGAATATGAACTGTCTCCAAATTATCAGTGCTCCCCACCTGTTCTGGTGAAGAGTCTCGGAGTGATCGTCACGGGCAATGGCTAATGCTATATTACCACTTTCTCAACGGCAGTGTGACCATAGGAACGACGAGGCTTGTCTCCGTTAAACTGGAGAATAAGAGTTTTGAGGTTGTTGCACAAGCGACCATCTTGAAACCATACGGGCGTAACTACTATAACTTGGATGTGTATGCCTGACAGGATAGTCACACAGGAAAGAAAACCCTGAAAATATGCAAAAGACAATCTTTCCATCGCCCGTGCACTGACTAAAGGCAGCCGTTCGTTTTTCAAACTAATTATATCCCTGCAAGGCAGGTATATAATAAGGGGCCGAATGATGATTTCATTAACAAGAGGAAGAGCGCAAGGTGGAACTAGGCAACTCCTTCTACTTATTCGTCTGCGTGTTCGGATCTCCGAACAGGCGATTGGTATATACCTACATCACCGATCCCCACCACGGCGAATGTGTATCGCTTTATACTGCGGCGAACTCTGGGCCAGAAGGAGCGAGTCCATGAGAGTGCTTTCGTTTGTGTGATTGCCCGTCTCGCCAGTTTGACGTGGAGCTGAACGGAGCGAATCAACAATCTCATCAGTCCGACCATCAACAATTAACAGTTGTGTCACTGAAATGTTAGGGAATCAGAGACTGGTAAGCTGAAGTAGACATATAAATCACATCATCTGCGAGCGTTAAAGGTTTATTCATGAATAACCCGGTAGTCAGTAAACCGGGAATGGCTTTGTGAACAATAGTACTGAAAAATTCAAATAGGTTCTGAACAAGGAGACACTACTGCGGGTCGAGTGCTTCCCCATTTACGAAGAGGCAACCACGTTTGGGAGTGAGAAGGTGGTCCGGGAACCATCTGCGGAATGAGAGCATCTTGTTGCTCCCGGTCGCCACTGCGCGAACTGCGCAGAAGACATCAGTTGGACATGGTGATTGCACACATACGCTCACACACACACGCACTGCCTGTTTCGCTCATCAATATGCGCTGTTATGTGCGCGTGTCCATCTAAATAACAGGCACCAAGAAGATAATCCGAACTGCGAGGCGTTTTCGTTCATCGATCAGGCGAATATTGCGGATATTCACGGTTCCTTCTGTACCTCTACAGTGGGGGCCTGTCAATGCGCGACTTCACTGTCTCTAGAGCAAGCGGCCATTAACTTGAAGAGTCGTGAGGACTAGAGTAAATTCCGCTTTCGTACTTTCGTAGAGGGTTTTATCACGGATTACGGAGGATTGGACTCAGTGGGCTTACAGACGCCGGTCCATACGTTCGACCGAAGTTGGCACGCGACGGGTTCCGTGAGATCTCACAGCGGTTGATCTGAACTTGCGAGTGCACAACTGCTCTAACTTCCTATACATCTGCTGGAGTAGAAGGGCACCTAAGTGAACCAACCGAAGGCTGCGGATGCGGAGGCATGGACGTCATTTGGTCGTTTGGAGGTTAGACAGTTGATCGGTGCTGGTAACTCATGCTGCACTGACAGACCACGTGTTGAAATTTAACTCTGCTTTGGTTGTGCGTCACGGTGACCCACCCAGGCAAGTGCAAGAAGACTAAGTGACAAATTACCGCTCGGTCAACCGCCACGTTAACTTTCCCTGAGCCCAACCCGGGCCTATAAACTTATTTACAAGGAGACGTCAAGGTATGAGACCGTTGGGATCACAATTCATCGCCACGGTCAAGGGGTTACACAGACCATTGGGAAACGAGGTTTGCATTGACGACGCGCGCATAGTATGATGCGAACTGCCTAAAGAACCTTCCAGTCTCTGGAGATGGGAGGCTAAAATGGTTGATGGAAACGACAGAACATGAAAACCCTCCCGATGAACACCTATTCGTCTTCTGACGTCTTGCCAGGAAATTGCAATTTCAGTGCTTCTGAAAGCTCAATGCAAACAGTCGTGATAGGCTAGAAAGACCTGAAGATTAAGCACTTCTAAGTATGTACTTCCTCATAACGATATGGCCTCCTGAACAGGACATAGGAATACCGACGCCCCGCCCACGTAATAAGGATGGAACCGGGCATAATTACAGGCAGGGCAAAACATTCACGTGTCCTAGCCCCAGCAATGACCGAAATGAAAAACTAAACTGCTTTTCTCATCTTGACACTACAGTAACTCATGAAACACTGACCGAAATTCTGAAGTGCGTTTTCGCTTCGAAAAGATTACTTTAGTAGAGTTATAAAATTAAACATCATGCAGCATAATTCTATAATAATTCAGTTACCTCGGGATGCTGACTTTCGAAGGAATTTTTCGCATCGATTGTCGATGTCCTTAGAGAAGAACACCCTCGTTCGCGATGGTTGGGCTCTTGTATGGAATGCTTTTGAATCACGAACCTCGAGCTTATCTAAAGAACGAGATCTTGACGGATGAAGAATAGTTCAGACGCAACCTCACAAAATTCCAGTGGATGTCCGATCTGATGACCCAGGAGGCCACACAAACGCCTTTACTCTATAAACCTGAAGAAACATCATTCATAAACTGTGACACACACAGTGCACAATGGGAAGGTTTCGTAATGGTATCTGAGCGATTTGGCCTCACTGGTCGAGGAGCGTTCACCGATCGTTCTTACGGAGCTCACTCGTTCCGTTGTGCCTTACGGGTTCTCTCTCGAGCCCAACCAGCAGCCGCACAGCGGCGCATGATATAGGCAGTATGTTATTACCGACAAAGACAAGGGAGACTGGAATGGCCATTTCTGGCATATTAGCCGTCGTCAGCCAGTCATCCCCAACCCCGAAGTGCGAAACCCTGGTACTCAATTATATTTCATAGAAAACGTGCATAAAAATATTCATTCTTGTGTTCATTCGGTAGAAAATGACGTCCTCTTTCAATTTTATACTCGAAGGAAGGGTACAATTCGCTTTTAAAAGTTTCCAATTATGACATTTTTAATACCGTTAAATGCCCGTTCAAAAACATCGTGTCACTGCATTTACTAGTGTTGCTTGTAAAGTTTATAATATGGCTCAAATCTACTGCTAAATTCTATGAACCCCATATGGCCTTCTCTTAATATCGTACAGAAATGTATGGTTTTCCACACGCAGAAAATATACGGTTTGTAGTTTGTAAATCCTTAATGTAGGTGTAACGGCAGGTCGGGTTCAAAATTATTCGGCAATTAGAATTGATTTTGAAAACCGTATTATACCCTTCCTTCGAATATAAAATTGAAAGAAGACGTCATTTTCTAGCGGATGAGCAAAAGAATAAATATTTTTATGCATGTTTCCCATGAAATATAATTGAATTTTCATTGCATCGAAAATCCATGAGAAAAATGAATACAAGTTAAGTAGTCATTTTTCGCGGAGTATGGTTTCTACATGCGACCGGAAAGATGTTCGTTCGAAAGCCAGCATCCCGAGGTAACCGAGTTAACATAGAATTATGCCGCATGATGATCAATTTTAAAACCCTGCTTAAGTAGTCTTTTCGGAACGAAAACGCATTTCAGAATTTCGGTAAGTATTCACGCGTTAGCGCACCTACTGTAATCCCACCCTGAATCTTTACTCTTCACTTAGCACTAGCCCCTACCTTAACCCAAAACTTAGTCCTGACGTACCTGGCCGTTAACTGTAAATGTAGCCTTGAACCTAATCCTTAATCTAGCCCTAACCTTAACCATAAACGTAACTGCAATTTTACTCGAATTTCGCTTAACTCCACTCGTATTACAGGCGATTCCTGGTTCCATGTCTTGTTTAGGTGGCGGATATCAGTCAGTCCTGTCGATCTTTGAAGCGTGCAGCAAATGACATGCATTGGAAGCCATCCCTGTACGCGCATCCCGGTGAACTTTTTCTGCCTTCAATTGTCGAGCTCTCGGGCTTCTGTGTACGCTACTAATCACTCAGCATTTACCACAGCGCATAATTTCGCCTGACTGCGACTCGCGATCCTGTCCTCACAGGCGCTCACTCTTTGGCCTGACATGACCGATCTGCAAGTTTGAGAGCCGCGTGGCAAGTGCGTGAGCCATGTGAACGCGAATTGTTGAGCGTATTTAAATGCACCTGCAGGCGGTAGTAGTAGTAGTAGTAGTAGTAGTAGTAGTGGAATTTAATCTCGAAAAATGCGCTACGTAAACTTTCTTGAGCCCACTTCTGCCTTTCTGGCTGAGTTGAGCAAATGTACAGGCGTGGTCGAGGCTTCCGCTGAGCACGGAAAAAGAAAACGGTGCCCTCATCCTTTCCTGCAGGAGGCCTGTTTGCAATGCCTCTGCAGACGCAGCCGTTCCCATTCCCTCGACGGACAGAAAGGCTCGCTGAGCCTAGTGTAGCCGCTACACAGCCTATATCGGATTCTGCTTACCATGACACCGAAAATATCAAAGTCTACATTTCGATACAAAAAACGCTTTGAGAGATCAACTTGCAGCCAAAACTTGTCCTTATCGCGCTCAGAAGTTGTGCCATTCGGGAAAGAAGTTTGGTGACTGCTCAGACCTCTATGGTGTTGTTTTGGGCTTGATGCTCAACATTTGCATCTTAGTATTTGGGCGATTATACAGTCAAAAATCGTTCAATACCTCAAATATGGTCGGTGAGAAAACGCAAAAAATCCTTTAACAGTTAATTCACAAGGTCTGAAGTGTATCCTCATTAAATATTGATATTATTATCGCCCTTAGAATATCCGTTGACGATACTCGTTCTCCACTGATGTAGCAGCTAGTCAGTTAGTTGACATAGGTAATTGCTTTTTTAAAAATATGTTTTCTGATGTCTAATGTCCATGTGCGGGCGACAGGTACATGTATCAGTGCCAGTGGACAAAAGGTGGGGGTTGGATCGTACATAAAACAGGTAACGGTCTACGGGCCATGCCAGTCTTAGATAGGCGAACACTCCACTCTTAGCGGACAGGACTCTATATTCGGATGGCTTTAATTTTGTGCCGTTGCCTGGGTGCCCTATTTTGGCAGATTTGTGGTGCAGTCCGTCACTGGAACGGACCAAGTAGGAGGTCCGGAGCTGAGCTCGAAACTTTCATTCGTCCACCTTTTGCACGACAAGTTGACGATGTTCTTCAGTTGTTCGCTAAAGGCGCCAGGTCGTCTGGCCAATGTGCCCTACACTAGTCTAACCGTCCACCACCACCACCACCACCACCACCACCACCACCACCACCACCACCACCACCACCACCACCACCACCACCACCACCACCACCACCACCACTAGGATGAAGCGATGTTCTGCGCAGGTACGGAGGAAGAGCAGGCCGTTGTCGTTGGGGCCGTCGAGACCATGGGAACACAGCACTCCTCTCCAGGCAGAATGGTCTGTGCCGAGGCGGGCGTTGAGGTCAACGAGGACAATTAGCTTATCCGCCTTCGACACAGACGCCAGGAGTGCGTGCAGGTCTTCGTAAAATTTTGCCTTCGTTTCGTCCGAGTCGGTCATTGTTGAGGCGTAGACATGCATGATGGTCGCGAATTTACCTCCCCGGAGAGGCAGGCGGAGACTCATCAGGCGATCGTTGATGCCCTGTGGAAGACTAAGCAGTCGTCGAACGATGTCGTTCCGGGTGGCAAGGGTGACATCCGCGTCACGTTGCTCGGCCCCTGGACGACCGCTCCAGAAGAAGGTGTAACCGACACCCACGTCCTCCAGTTGGCCTTGTTAGGAGTACTGGGTTTGGCTGAGTGCGACGATATCCACCTTTGAGCACACATGTTCCCGAGCGACTGGCGCCGTCCACCGTCCTTGTCGGTTGCTTATGGGATAGTCTAAAATGAAATGAACATTCCAGACTGCCTGAGTAAACAGAGTGTGGAGTAGCCTGCTGGAGGCCTAAGAGTCAGGCTGCAATGGCTCCTCCCTAATGTGGCCTTTTTTGCAATCCCACTCCGTGGGATCTGAGTTGGGCGTGGCGGAACGCCTAGCTGCGACTTCGGCCGTGCCAGCCTTCATCCATTTGTCGTTTCTGGTTGGAATCCTGGTGAAGTGTGTGTTGTGGACTAGGGGGTGTGGTGGTACGCCTATGTGCGGATCTGGCCGTGCAAGCCACTCGAGCCCTCTTCTCCGCCTCCGGTCTTCTTTACTCTGTTTCGACACGGGGTCCAGATGGGGAGCGGGGAGGAAAGGGTGCGGTAGACGATGCTCAAGTCTACTATCACTATAAGCGAATATACGCACAAGTCACCGTGCCTATTCTCAGCTCGCTGTGGAGCACACAGTAGACATCGTCAGCAACGACGTTCGAACTGTGGTGTGTGTGTGTGTGATGCTCCGACAAGTTGTTTAAACTTTGTCGACTACTGTGTCTCCGGCCGCAGTAAACTAACTTTTTGCTCACGTTCCTGTGGTGGCCAAGCTGCAAGTCTCTTCACGCAATGCATACTGGGCGCCGCCAAAGGCGCGTCTCATCTGAATGATAAGTGCCACAAAAGTCACGGTACAATGCAGCCATTGCAATCTGATCCTCCGTCCGTGTGAAAAATGACTTATCTCGCAAGCCGGCAGCCTGGCAGGCGATGACGGCTTTAGGTAAATCATAATTGGATAGGTTTTATTATCTGCCCTCTCGCCTGTACATGCAGCAGGTACTTATCAAATGCACAGTATCCGAAACTAGTGGTAGCAGTTGCAGTCTCATGAGGTCTTCGTGAACGCGTGCTTGTCTATCCACGTTTACGAACTAGACTGCGGTACCATTGAACTCCACCTGTGTAATTACTTACGCGAATTATTAGCGGACGCGAAATAATCAGTTGCATACTATACAGCTGTGCGTTACACTGCTGAACGAATACACTTCTTGCCAGCAGTGCTTCTCATGGAGCGTAAGCATAATCTAAGGGAAACTTTCGTAAGTACGAAACAACCCTAAGGTGGTGTCGTGGTACATGCTGTGAATTTCAACGTAATTTTATTGTGCAGTATGCTCGATACCGCCGCAAGTCAGACTTCTGGTGGCTTTGGAGGCCATAAATTCCCGACCAAAAACACCCATTGAGTTATCGTTCTAGGGGGACCTGAAACAATTCCTACACCCGCCCTTCTTTATGCCAACGCCTTTCCAACTCCTCTTGGTCCTCTAGGTTTCCTACCATCCCCTGAGAATCTCAACCGCTTAGGCCTTATCCAGAGACGATGAAACTAAACTGAACTACCTGTATTACTGATTACTCTACAAATATGGTTATTTGCCTGTACCTCGTTCCCCGAAGTCTTGTATTAAAAGTGGCATTACTGTCCTAGATGTGGTAAGCGTTTTTTTACCAGACTTCTTGCGCTAGTGATGTGTTCTGAGTACCTTATGAGTTGGTATAGACTCGCACTTATATTTGGGTTTTGTGGGCAAAAACGCAGCTACTTCCATCTGCCGTCATGAAAGCCGCAGGTTCACATGTACTATCTGGTATGCGAAGCTCAGGAAATGCAGATATTGATATCAGATTTTAGCCCCCTTTTTAAGGTGGAAACTACCGATGCTAAACTGAAGACTTGTGCACTTTACGGTCTGAGCGCCTTAGTCATGGTCGTGTGCACTTTGATTCTAGTCGAGCTACTGGCCGCTCTCCGGATCCTTATTCATGTGTATCGACGCAGGAAACATCAGACGCCCCGGAAATCTGATAGCCCACGGTGCTAGAAAGTGCTAAGGATTATGCCGACCTGCAGAGCTCAAGATTACTGCTTCCATTCGCATTTTCACCTCGGTTAAAGCCTCAGCAAAGTCCTTTTTTTCGTACTAAGCCCAACTTTTCTTGGCATATGCCATATATGAGTGGAGTTCGCTTCCTACCTGGGGAAGCGGCATTTTACGGGTCCGAATTAAAAGGCACGTTTTCGTTCGTCACAATTTTACCACGTCAACACATTATAGAATGCCAGTTCTCATTGTTCAAGTGAAAGTGATAAGTAAGCCCGTGCAGTGGTAGTGAAACAGCTAGTCGCCGGATATGATGGAGGAAATAGATGCCAGGTGGGGGATTTGTCTGTTAATAACCAGGAAAGCTACCGACGACAGTTCGATCGTCGTTGCCGACGATGTCCACCGTGTGCTCCACTGAAAGGTCAAGAAGACACAGTGACTTGCGCGTTCATTAGTTTAAAATGAGTACGGACTTGTGCAGTATCTACCGCACTCCCTCCTCCTCCCCCACCTGAGTCCCATGTCAAGACATAGTCAAGAAGACCGGACATCACGTGATGAAATTGCAGGAATTATCGACTCGAATGTCGGCCATCAAGCAATGATCACACCAAGTGCGACAATCCCGGATGAAGGGGGGAGCCGTGAACGTTCATAGGTATGCGGTAGCATGCCTACTGCATCCTATAAATACCGCAGTCCCTTGTGCAACAACCACCCGTTTCTGTTCTTTTGTCTCTGATGATGGATTCGAGTAGGAATCCGAAACGTCAGGCTAATAAAGCTCTTGTCCCGGCGATCGTGTCTCCTTCTTGGAGACCATTGTGTTTGACCCATAGGCAACAGTCCATCACTGTCTACAAAGCAGTTTCCGTCATCTGTCTACTGTTGTTAACTGTCAAGATGCCTGAAGTAGCCACTGCAACGAATCCGAGAAAACGACTTTTTGATATTTTTTGCGTAGCTACCTCAACTAGGGGCTTAGTCGCTCCATTAACCAAGCCATTCAAGCATACTTTATAGATAAACAGTCTGCTTAATAAGCTAGTATTTCTTCGACGTGATTAGAGAGGAAACTTGACACCTACATTCGTGAGTCCGAACTTATCATCCTCGGGGGCTGATTGCACTTTAGGAAGTATGCCAGCAAAGAAAACAAAATGGACTCACGTCTTCATCTCTGTGCACTTTGGAGAACTTACCGCAAAGAGCGAGACTGGCATAGTGTACGCAAGAAATTTGGAGCGTAGAAGGGCATAAGTACGCTTAGATGGAGGTATTCCTACGGGTACGGCCCAATGGACATCTGATTATGTCCCCCAAAAAATTCAGCGAGCAGCGCGCTCTTCCCAGCTAGCTGAACTGATATAGCGGTTATTATAAAAAGTATATCTGAAGCCGTAAACACTGCATCCAAGCGTGGTGTAAACACAAACCGGAAAATGGGACGGGGAGGCCGTTGAGGCCCCGGTAGACAGAGCACTTGGAGGAAGCGGAGCAAGAGAATGAAAAGAGTTACCTGAATGCCCAGGGAATCTAAAACAGCACCTTAGGGGAGTTATCAGGAGCTCGAACAAAGACGCAAAATAATAAGACGAAAGGTAGAAAATAAGAAGGAGTGTGGCGTCGTTTATATAAAAATGAACACGAAAAGGAAGAGAAGGATACTAGAGGCAAACTTGCGGAACAGTATTCGGAGGAGTGTGACAAGATGCCTTGGACATTTTTATCCAGTGTACAACGGTCTGAACAGTAGACTGCTGTGCTGCAAATGTTCAGTCCAGTTTTGCGGAATTCACACAAATGTATAGACATATGTTTGCCTTTTTGACGCATTGCCCTCCCTATGGCCGTGAATGATGCTGGTATCACGGCAGTAGTGAGTAGTTGACCTTCGTGGTTAGGGTTCCGCTCCAGTCAAAGGGACATTGCCAACTGATGCTACACTTGATTTCTATACTCACCTAGGCGAGACTACTACTGATTCACCCTCCTACGAGCTGGTTTTTTTGACTCCGCATGGGGAATTGGTGGTGGAGATGGATGTGCCGACTGATCTAATAACTGTCTGAAAACCCGCCCTTATGGGAAGCCGTTTGGTCCTGGAGTAGCCTCAGGGCCGCGGAAATCGCACATTGTAGATCGTGAAAGTGTGGGTGCTACCGATGTTACCAGCAAATGCTTGCTGCAGCCAGTCTAAAACTTCCGCCCAATGTCCTGAGTTATTTGCAGTTCTCCTGTCTGTCGCAAACACCGTGGACATCTACTTCGCGACAAGGAGCGAAAACGATAGGCTTCCCTGCGCGAACACCAATCGATGGGGTGGAAGTTCAGGCCTTCATATAGTCCTAGAGTGTCTATACGGGACGCCGAACACGAAAGTACGACTGTATTTGTCCAGCGCTAACTATTCGCCAGGATGCCCAACACTAGAGCGTGCGCTTTAGAAGATATTTCATTTAACCAATAGATGTCTACAGTCATGCTAGTTCTTACCACCATCGTTCGGAGGCTAGAAAGCCTACAAGGCAGAGAAGGACGAAGGTAGGAAGGAATAGAAAAGTCAGCAGGAACGAAGGGGTTAGGAGACAAAGGGTGTCTCGTTTGAAAGCTGTGGCTTTCTCTGTGCTAGTACTGTGACTTCAGTGTGTCTCGAGCAGCATCAAAAGCGAAATCCATCGGCAATTTGAGGGCCATATGACGAAAATGCTCTCTTGACGAGTCAAAGCTCAAAAATCCCCTGGCGGGTGGGCGTTCATCCAACGTACAATAGTCACATCTTAATAAGAATTCCAAAATGCTCCGGTTTGGCTGCAGTTTCTCAAGAATTTACCTTGCCCGGCTTTCTGTCAGATTTCTGTAAATTGTCCACTTAAAGTCAAGCATATAGCTAAAAATATTTTATAGCAGGACGATCGTCGTTTATAGTAACACACATGCGCTACCCGAGTCCCTGCTTCGCTGATCAGTTGACTGAAGTCGTCCTTTGATCCTCCTTTGTCGATTGCCATGGAGCGGATGTTGCGCTGCCAAGGCGTGCGACCGACCTTTGACCGGCCGACGCTTAGTCTTCCTGCATCGTAGTTGACTGTGCACGTGTGCGGTGAGTAGTTACACCTGCGCATACAGTATGCACTTCTGAATAGCTGTCAGCCTTCGCATATCGCTGGGCGCATTCTCAGGCTAGCGCCGCGGCGGCGGCGGTTGCAAGCCTACAGGTGGCACCAGCCTACCATCTAGAGTAGATGAAGTCTTCGCCACGAGTGTAGGCTCTGTTTGGGACAAGAGGTCCGTTGTATTTTGGCAATTAGCATCTTTCAAGGTTCCCGTGAACCGGCAGGGAATGCAACCCACTGAATTTTTAGAAGTTTACGCCTATTTGCACACCCTCTAGAGGGAATAAGATCAGACAGTATAGTAGACAGACGATATTAATGACCAGAGACGAGCCTGGACTACCTTACCGATAGTTCTCCCATTGTGCGTGTGTGCCCCAAACGGGCCACGTGTTAGATGCACTGGACCAACACGGAGGCCACATCGGATTCTGGCAGGTGTTATCTTTACGCAGTAACAAATACCAACATGTAGGGGGTGCGCTGGCAGATCCTGTTGTCGACAGTCGTCGTACAAACTGGGACTATACTGTTACGTCCCCATTGTTTGTCAGTTAAAATCCTCGTCATTTGTTTTGCTGACCAGCGGTTGCGGAGTGGATCGCGAAGGTGGGGATCCGTTAAAGCCATCCACCTACGGCCTCCCGCATCCCCGGTCTTCTTGACTCTGTCTTGACACCGGGCTCAGCTGCGGGAGGATGAGAGAGTGTGGTAGATGCAGCGCAAGTCTGCCGCCACTATAAACCCCTGCGCAAGCCACCGTCCCTATTTGCTGTTTTTTTGGGGGGGGGGGGGCGGAGACTTTAGCAACACCTATAGCACTCTGCTCTCCCCTGCCGCATTTCAGTGGAAAAAAAACAACATCTAGACAATTGGAGCCGGACGTGCGCTCATCCGCAGGCCTGGCATAAAGTTCCTTGTGTATGTACAATGGGTTGGCGCGCCTAAACGCCCACAAACCCGACTTCAATCTGTTGAAGGGGATGAGAATACCCTAAAAGTCACAGTAAGTAGGCGCCACTGTAGTCGGAGACCACAATCGCTAACTAGAAGCCTTACAAACCACTAATATTAGCGGGCGTGATGTCATACAGGCGTATTCAGTTTGTTATAGTGGAGCGAGGGGGAGGGGGCGAGGGTTTCAGGGTGCCTAAACGTTGATCTCAATTCCCCCTCTCCCATAATCTATCGGGTTAAAGCTGATTAAGAATAAGGCTGACTTTGCGCAAACTCCACCTGCTCCGCCTGCTTTTGTCCAGAGGTAAAACAGCCGCTCTCAGATACCAAGGCTGCCGTGCACAGTATTCACATAGGAATGGGAATATGCCAATAGCAAACAGCATTTTGGAAACAAAACTTACTTCGCAAGCCGCCAGGTCCTCGATTTCATGCGCGAATGACCAGCGGGGAATGAGACCTGTTAGGAAGTTGCGCTGTCATCAAAAATAGCCAAGATCATAACACTAGTTGGCTGCATTTTACCCCTTCTATCTGGAGGCTGTATTCCAGTTATGTGGGTAAGACACGGAGACTGGCACTCTCCCCGTAACGACGGATAGCCTAGCATTAAATTCCAGAAAAGGCACTTATTCTCGCGTTATAACCCCAACATCAAGCCTAAACTTCTCCCCAAACCTTGCCCTGATCCTGAACTCCCTGGAATTTAAAGCAGGGCTACTTGCACTACGAGGGGTTGTTTCCATTCTTGTGTCCTACCAGGTCCGGGTAGAGTTGAATGTGAAAAATATAGTGAATTTCTCATTTGGCCTTCATCCGAATGCTTTCGCGTTCTGGTGGAACTTTAGACGGAGAGACATTCGGGTATAGTGGCAAGAAAACGTTACCTGCCAACAACTGCGGCCTTGGCTTCCTCAGAGGAGTTATTTGTCCACTTTCATTTTGTCGTTAGCAGTCACTGTAAACAGAGGGCAAAATGTTGCTGTTGCCATCGGATGTTTGACCACCGTTACGCGCTGAAGCTAAAGGCCTCTTTAAATATCAGTGTCGTTAGAGCTGTAATTGCTAGTGTACTCCGGTACTCCCAGGGTTTTCTTCTCGCTGGTTAAGGTACGCTTTTGGCAGTTGACTGAAGCGCCTTGTCGGGGAGCAAACCTGTTTGGTGAGGATAATTGTCCTTACTCGAGGGCTGCCTCTTCTGTGTCACGAGAAAGTGCGTGTCTAGAATCGCAGCCTAGCATTGTGCTTAACCTAGCTGCATGGGCTAGTTTAAACTGTCCAGGCGTATTCTTGGGCCGGAAAAATTGGTTACACACTCTGTTTCTTTCTCTCCGTTTATTACTTGGATTAACGAGACTTATTGGCTAGAGCGCAGTTGGTAGCCCGGAATGGGAGGCGGACGGCGACCTTAACCCTAATCCTCACCTTAACCCTAACCTCAACCGTTACTGTTAACCGTTAACCCTAACGGCAACCCTAACCCTAACTCCAGCCGAAATCGTAAACGTAAACGTAGCCCTTAGACATAGCCGTAACTGAGAAGCATAGCCATATTACTGGAACCTATTCATATGCTCAAACCCTAACCATAACCCGAAAACCTAAGCCTAAAGGCATAACCCTAACCGGAAAATCGGAAACCATTAACCGGTACCCTTATCCTAACCTCAAACGTAAAACGGAAGCCAAATGTGTCAGATGTGATTACGGAGCCCCACAAAATAACCATAGTAAACAAATCCCCCAGCCACCTGTAATGCGGGTCTGGGCTACCAACTGGGATCTAGCCGACTTATTATTAAGGGTAGTCTCAATTGCAGCTCTTTTTCCCTTTTTACAGCATCTTGGGATCGTTCTACCGTAGTCCAGATATTAGATTACACTGACCTAAATGACCACTCCGTAGCAGCTGGAAACGGTGTGCAAATCGTCGCCGACTACAGTTTCGTGTAATTTTGGAGTCGCTCTCTGATGCCTGTTTTTGTTAGCTGTTTGGAACTGGAGTCCACGTTTAATTGCATTCAGCATCTCACGAATATGGAACCCCAAAGGATGAACACACAGCAATTTTGTCTTGTCCGTTTACTATTATCAATGATTATTCAGACAACTGAGCACCATTTATGCTGTGAGCAAGAAATATTTAGGGTGGAGGCTGTTTAGCACACGTACACTGCTGATCTGGTAAATGCAGGATGTAAGAACATAAATATGTCACAGTTCATTTGTACAAGATGTTTTTCTACGGACAGAGATGGATGCCCCCTGTTCCGGGTGTATGTATAAATAAGAGAGCCTGGTCGAGCCCCAGAACAGTTCGGTTATTGTTCTGAACTTTCGGGCTCGTGTAGGAGTCCATCGTTAGAGATAGTAGTAACAACAAAATGGGTGACAGTTATTGGGGGTACCGTCAGTCCTCGATCAATGCTGCAGGGCTGGAGGTGACTGCGCAGGGCTCTGTACACCGGGGTCAGATCGATACACCGACTGATAGGGTTTTCATCCGAAGACCAGGCTTCAATTAGTTTTCGGTCTGTCTCGTTTCTGGCCTGGCGGTCATCTTGGTGGTTGCGAAGTTAAACTCATGGCCCATTTCGTAAGCGTGGGCGGCCGATTGCGATAATGCGTCGCCTCGTTGCACGGCCTCGTCAGACAGTGGCTGCCCGCACCAATGAAATGGGCCAGGAATAAAACTCTGCAACCGCCAAGATAGCCGCTTACGCCTAGAACGACAGGCCGAGAATGGATTGAAACCTGGGCCTCAGATAAAAACTTTGTCAATTGTTGTATCGATCTGCCGCGGGTGTACAGAGCCCCGCGCAGCCACCCCTAGTCCTGCATCACTGATTGGTAATCGACTAGTTCTCCCTAGAGCTGTCGCTCATTCTGTTGTTGCTACCATCATTAATGATGAATGCCTGCACTAGTCCAAGAGCGCAGAAAAATAACTGAATTGTTCCGGTGCTCGATCGGGAATCTTTACTCAAGATGCCTTCTGGTCATTTAACAGGCAGTACACTTCTGTAGAAAAGTAATTGAATGTGAGCGCTGCGCCGGGGTAACCGAGTGCTTTTCCGGAACAGCAAGAAATTACAGTGAGTGACCGATGTCATGAAATGTTGGCTGAAATGCCTTTCCGGTTAGGAAGGATTACTTAGACGTGGTTATAATACAGATTATCTTGCAGCATAATCCTATACTATTTCGGACTCGGAATGGTGTCAGCTTTTTACTGCACCGCTTTTTAATATCTCGTAGAAACCGTACTCACTAAAAATGGCTATTTCATTAACATGCATTTTTTCCACTGATTTTCGATGGTCTTGCAAATTTAAACATATTTTCTAGAAACCAAAAGAAAAAATATGCTTTCTTTCAGTCGTTTGATAGAGAATTACGTCTTTTTTATATTATATACTCGAAGAAGAATAATAGTAAGGTCTTAAAAAGTTTTAAAATTCCTGAATAATTTGACGTTTGATCTGCCGTTGCACTAGCGTTTAATAATTTCAGTCTACAAGGTGCATACATTCCGCGTAAAGAAAATCACAAATTCTTCTATGCCTCTAAAAAAATATTGAGTTCATAAGATTTTGCAATCGATGCGGACTATGCTGTACATTTCACGAGGAGCTATGGTAAACGGCCAGGTATGATGCTATGGGAATGGTTGTTTCGCGGTCTTAAAACATCTCATAAGTGAAAATTTTATCAAAATCTATTTATAATTCTTCGTGTATAAAATATGAAGAAGACGTAATTCTCGAGCAAACGACTGAAAGAAGGCATATTTTTATTTGTGGTTTCTATAAAATATGTTTGAATTTGCAATACCATCGAAAATCAATGGAAAAAATGCATGTTACTGAAGTAACCATTCTTTACTAAGTACGACTTCTACAGGTGATTAAAAAGCAGTGCACTAAACAGCTGACACCATACTGCGTTCGAAATACTATAGGATTATGCTGAAGGATAATCGGTGTTATAACAACGTCTAAGTAATCCTTTCTAACCGAAAACGCATTTCGGAATTTCAGCCAACATTTCATGAGATCAGTCACACACTGTACTTCTGTAGGTTTCGTGGCTACCGACGCATTTAAAAATATTCCACTGAGCCACGACAGGCCTGCCATTGTTTCTGACGAACCCCGGAAAGCAATAGACATCAAAGTATGAAAGGGGGCAATCAGACAATCATTATCAGAATATACTTTTTAAAAAATATGGGTTTGAAATCGTATCTTTTAGTCTAGTTCTGGACGTTAAGCTTAATTGGTTATTTTATTAGTTAGAACTATTTACTACAGAAGCAAATTTTGTCGTGGTTTCTGTAGAGTATTCATTTCTCTGCGTTGCAAGAGCCAGCATTGCATACTCTTCAGTTTTGCTTACAAAATACACTCAGTAATGAAACTACGAAAACTGCTTGTCAGAACATAAACTAAAGACTATCGGAGCCTTACTCTTCCACTTTTTTCTCTCCGTCCGTGACACTTGGTTTTTTTCGGAACTGCATCTTTGCAAATGTCCCAGAGTTGCATGTTTCGTGTTTGCTTTATTCAGTTGGGCGACTAAACATCCATTAATAAGTCACCCCATATGCCCTGAATTCGCATACCTTTTTCCAGGTTTTTTTTAATTTTTCCGTCCGCATAAACATCCACAGTATGTGTCTGACGGTTCTTCCCGCAAACTGTCTACGACGTAGCAAAACCCCTCATTTGGTCTCTACGTCAACGCCTGCGTGGGCTTTAGACATGACACAGAAAAGTAAAACGGAACCGCCTACTTCCGTTCTGCGGTCAGAGAAGACTGGACGGATGCCAGTTACGCGCGGACTTGAGCATTTCAGGTTTCAACCGATAAGAGGTGCGGCTGAAGCTAAAGGCCGGCGTTTGTCTAACGAAAGCAGTTTTGAGTTCAAATCTAGGGTCCACAACCTGGGGTTGGGCCACCACGATAGGTTTATAGATTTTGTGATAAAGGTGCCTGTGGCATCCAGTCTGCCTAACTGGAATTCCTCCAATCTGAGGGCGGGTAGTTGAAAAACTAAACTGCAAGTCTGAAAAAACAGAAAATTCTGTCTAGTGTGGGTTTGAGGACCTCGTTCATTTTGCATTCAGGCCGAACGCTTCTGCCAGTGAAAAATTTTCTGAGCCCTCAGTGGGTTGCAGGGTTTCCTAATTTAGCTATATTCCGCATTTGGAAAAGAGCTGTTGCGTTGAGCCACCAGACCATTCGGACAGT
This sequence comes from Spirometra erinaceieuropaei, assembly GCA_902702965.1. Classification (NCBI taxonomy): domain Eukaryota; kingdom Metazoa; phylum Platyhelminthes; class Cestoda; order Diphyllobothriidea; family Diphyllobothriidae; genus Spirometra; species Spirometra erinaceieuropaei. Next base: position 697,152 of record CACRXP010000090.1, on the reverse strand, counting down.
TTTGTTGAGGATGAAAATGTAGTGTAATTTCTGTGGTCAAATATCTCCGCAAATTTTCCCGTTAGGCACCCGCTAGCCTACCTCACCGTCCTGGTCTATCAAGTCAGTGAAACACATGTCTGGTATTTTAGCTGGAAGATGTATTTGAGTACTTTTAAATAAGTATGTGGTTATGAATACTTCTAATACGGACTGCTGGGGTTTGCAGCCGTGAGCGGCAACCGGCGCCCATTTGAAAATCGGGACTGAGTCTAAAAACATCAGGCTCTGCGACCTCACAAGCGGTGTCTTCAGTAGGCTGGAACAAAACAGTACTAGCGCAGGCAGCACCATTTCTCGCGTTAGTTTCTTGGTAGACCGTTTACTCGGGACTTTCTGTGCCTAAGCTTGTAATGCTCCTAATTTGAAATGTCTGTAGTATGGACTCTTTAATGCTGGGAATTCAGTGGCTCGCCTCCATGAGCTGGAACGAGGAGACAGTCCTAGCCGTACGTAGTTAGCAAGTTGCAAGAAACAGCTGCGAGACATTCTTTAATGGTGTGAGGCCTCGAACACCTGCGTCTCATATGCTCATTGGAAGTAGATGGTTAGAGTGTTCAGGGTCTCTGGAGTTGGACATCTAACCTGTTGCGGGACTTTCCTAGTGGCTATCTCAACTGTCGCGCTGCGTTCGTCTCGGGGGACAGTTGTAGCGCCAATAATGATTTTCTGACTGTGCTGGAGTCGTGTGAGTAAGCTTGTGCATAGTAGTATTGGCTTCATAACACTCGCCGTTGATTCAAATCATCATGTAAGTCATGCACAAGCCCTACACTCCCCTTACCCTCGCCGCCATCAGCGTGTGCAGATGTGAACCCTTGGCTGTCGTCGTGGTAATTATTACCTTTGCCTCTTCCCGAACGTACCTTGCCTTGTCCGATGCATGACGTGAGTGCTGGTGACTAACAGGAGTCCGGAGTGTCGACTGTTTGATTATCTGTCCCCACAAACTGATCTCCCAAGTGAGACCTTCCATTCAAATAGTGTCTATATCAAGAATATTACCACCGCCTATATCTCGAGCACGCTGTTTTCCCGTCCCTATATGGGGAAAAACTGTGTGCTCGGTTTCTCGTGCATCACCGTCCGTTGGTGTCCGGGTAGTCGAACTTACAGCCGACATCACATCTACCCAACTCGGCTGCATCCATTGCGTCCAAAGTTAATAGTGGAGAGTACGGTAGCTGTTAGTCACATCCATTTTCATATATAAGCAGCGAGACGGCCTCAGAAACCTCCTGCATGTGATGAATGTCCACCCAGTCCGCGGACTGTTTCTCACCTCTCAGCGCGTCTACGTCTCACAGAAAATCGGCTGGTACATACATCCGGTAGTACTGTGAAGGCGACAGAAAGTGGATCTTGTGGTCCACCTTTCGTTCTATATATGATACGTTCTTACACATCGATCCGTGGTCGCTTTTGACATACAGAATTTTCCTAATTGCCATGGCAGCAGCGGTTAGTTTGCAGTCTTCAACTGTACGCAGTAAGACCCCCTGTGTGCAACTGGATCGAGTGGTGCTTATAGCTTTCATGAACACCAGGTAGTTATTTTGGGCAGCAAACTTCCTTCGCCAGTTTCCGAACTGCTGAACATGCGCAGCATATTACAACGGAACTTTAAAAAGTGGTAACGGTCTAGAGAAGAACCCCAAGTAACTGTCAGTGGACTGTGGATCGTGCCTATGGGGTTTTATAATGGCACATGTTTGCAGGCTGTTGCAGAAATGACACTGCCAACAACGATTACTTCCCTTTACCCCACACCCTAACTCAAAATCCGTTATTTTATGAAATTAACTTTTTGTCTATTTGTTTAATTACTACTCTCACTTCCGTTGTCGTACAATAGCGTAGGATAAGACTTTTGGCATAAATCCTGGCAATTTTTGTGTTTTGTTTCATTTTGTCAGCTTACTGTCTAGGCTGCTGCCCCACCGATAAAACTCCCTTTACCATAAATCATCTATGGCGCGATCCACAGTCTACTGACAGTTAAGTGGGGTCCTTCTCTATACCGTTGCCTGGTAAGTTAGTACAGACTTTCCTGGTAGAAGAGCGCATGTGCTTGTTCACGATGACCTGTCGTCGACTGCGGGTGGCTCTGGTGCCCTTTATTTGCACATTGGTGGGCTGAAGAAACATTCGGGAACGCTGCCAACTGCGGTAAAATGTGTACTGGTCTTGGGCGCTGTCCCAACAATGGCATGCACCCTTTCCTTTTCCCTCGCTCGCCGATTTCTAATGGGTTTGAGAACCTATCCGTCTCTATCCAGTCGTACCTCTGCTTCAGGTTGGGCGAGCTGCAAGACCATAGTTTTTATTACCATCTCATTTTGCGATAATACAAGTAAATTTGATAGAACACTGACAACTCTCCGTTAATCGGTGAGAAGAAAATTTCCATTTCATGATAAAAGAAAAGCTAATCTCTATTATGCACCAAAATGCAATAGAACCTATAAATGCCAATAACTGTATCGAGTTTGAGTTGGCCTGTTAGGACAGCCAATAAGCACCAGCGGAAGCAAGCCTAGAGTTCGCCCTTGCGGTTATTATCGACCAGCGATGAAGCCTTCGACGGTTCTGCTTCCCTCAAGCTGTGCATGAAAACGCAGACGGCGAAAATTTATTCAAGAAGCATGTTAAACGGTTCAATGTCAGTCCAACTTGGGACTATTCTTTTGACCTGACCTGGGGTCATTCGCTGATCTGGGCACAGTTATCGACGACAGATGCTGTCGTTGCACATGACTCGGCAGCTAACTCTTTGGGCAGTTATCGCTCTGTTTCGCATTTCGCAGCGTTGAAGTCTCGAACACAGACTCTATTGTCATTTGACTGGGACTGCTGAATCACATGCATGATGAACTATTTTCTGAGATAGTTGACGAGCATTCTCAATTTATCTGACTCAGAAGACAGACGGTCTAGAACGATTGCAACGAGTCCAATTCCCTTCGTTGCTGAAAGACCGAAATGGGTTATCAGAAAAAGTTAATCGCACGCCTTCGGGGAGTATTGCCCAGCCAATCAAGTGTTGTAACTTTAGGTTTCACAATCGTTTGTTAACGCGGGTGCTTGTTGTTTAAATATTTTTACTCTACAAAATAGCAAATTGTAGCAGTCACTTTTGATTCTTGACCCGCTCTACTGACGCTATGGGGTTAATTTTCAGTAGAAAATATTTGTTGCATACAAAACTACTAATCCCAGAGGTCAAGAGACTATATTTTAGTCGCATCTGCCTGACTTTATGGGTTCACACACAGAGCGGCCAGAGACAGGGGTACACCAAGGCTGCTGCAAGTATCAGGCGCGGTCGCATGCCTACTGCTTGGCAGACCCAGCTCGAATTACCGATCCCAGAACAGTCATCAGCGGTGTTCATAGTTGCAACCATACATGCTTGGATGACCACGCCAGAGTGGCTAACTGCCGAATCTTTCTCGACGGTGCTCGTAGGTGTCGCAATGATGGCTTCGCCACCTGGCTCTTCAGTATAACTTCCCTCGGCAAATTACTTATCACGGCTCACCCTCTTTGTCGAATCCTCGACGCATTAGGCGAATAAGGCTCACGTTACGAGGCTCCACCAAGTTCTTAGCGAAGATGAACATCGCCGACAGTGGGAAATGCAGGCCAAAATGCTCAGGCCTGCTTTGCTGTCAATAGTGCAAACTAATTCCTTGGGGGGTGTACAGTAGGTGGGCTAACTAATGAAATGTCGATTGTAATTCCGGAATGCGTATTCGTTTCGAAAAGATTAATTAAGTAGGGTTCTTGAACTAATCATCGTCCAGCATAATTCTATAATGATCCAGTTACCTCAGGGTGCCTTCCTTTGAAAGAAATTCTTTTCGGCTGCATGAAAAAATCACACTATGTAAAAAATGCCTACTTAAGTAGCATGGAGTTTTCTCGTTGATTTTCCGGGTCTTTAAAAATACAATGATATTTCATAGAAAACATGCATAAAAATGTTTTCTTTTCTACTCATTCGGTAGAAAATAACGTCTTCTTCAAATTTTATATTCGAAGGAAGGACATAAATCGGTTTTAAAAAAGCTCCTAATTATGAGATTTTCTAATACCGTGAAATAGCTGTTCATAAAATGTCATGTCTCTGCATTTACCAATGTGACTTGTAAAGTTAACAATATGGCTTAAATACACCGCCAAATTTTATGACCCTCATATGGCCTCCTCTTAATACCGTAGAATAATGTATGGTTCTCCGTACGCGGAAAGTGTATGGCCTGCGGTTTGGAAAACCTGAATGCATGTGTAACGGCAAATCGGGTTCAAAATTATCCGGGAATTGGAAAATTTTTGAAAACCGAATTACAACCTTTCTTCGAGTATAAAATTGGAACAAGACGTAATTTTCTGCCGAATGAACACAAGAATTAGTATTTTTTATGAATGTTTTCCATAAAATATAATAGCATTTTTAGGGACATCGAAAATCAATGCGTAAAATGCATGTTGCTTAAGTAGTCATTTTTACAGAGTTTAGTTTTTTCATGCAGCCGGAAAGAAATGCGTTCGAATACCGGCATTCTGAGGTAACTGAATTATTATCGAATTACGCTGCATGATGCCTAGTTTTACAACCCTTCTTAATTAATCTTTTAGAAACGAAAACACATTTCAGAATTTTTGTTGACATTTCATGAGTTAGCCCACCTACTGTATATGCGCCCGTGACCTCTGCTCATTCGAGCAGCAGTTCGGCATTTCGAACATGCCTGATGGCGCAGCGCTCTGTTTATGACTAAAAATTGGCTTCAAAATGCCCTTCCG
>CACRXP010000090.1:615457-688978 GCA_902702965.1 Spirometra erinaceieuropaei | reverse complement strand
GTGAAGTTATCATTGGCTGGGAATCCTGTATATTTAAAAACGCCTACCGTCTGGACATGGGTAAACTGGTCGCGGAAGCATTCGTTTAGCATCTACAGCTGAAAATCGGGTACTTTCGTGACTAGCTGTCGTTTTGACGTGTAACTGAAGCAAGGACGCAACCAGAGGTAGTCGTTGCCACACCAACACGCCCCATGTGCTGTTCTCTTCAGCTACCGACACACCCTCGAGCAGACAGTCAATGTGTAGAAGATGACACGTTAGGAACGTCTCAAACGAGCGATCGAAAGCCTACTTAGTGCACCTCCGGTTGACAGACATGAGCACCCACAACAAGCTCAGTACGAGAGAAAATGCGTAACCCCTAACAGGAGTTCGATTCGGGTAACCATCATTTCATCTGAGCGGGTATCTTTGCGGACTTTTATCGAAGTACGGCGGAAGCACACAAACTGCAACTTCTGCGCACCCCAACTCGACATTGACCTGTCTATCTCAAGGTGGATGCCAGTCCGTTGAGGGATGCCAGGGTGGTTGCGAATAATACGCCCCGGCAGCGGCGGAAAGCACCCAATGATCTGCAACCGCTCCCAATCAATTCCCCCCCCCCCTTCAGGATCAGAAGCCGGGGCTATTTCGGACGTACAACGAGAGCGTTGCTGCCAGCAAACGAAGCATGGGAGCTGGTCTGAGGCACCTGTACAGGTGTGCGCCGCATCAGTTCTGAGGACCGCATGAGTCCAACTTCAGACTCGTGGAGGACTTGGTTAGTCGGCTGGCTTCACCTGACGCGACGCAGGCGCGCGGCTAGCTCAAGCAGTTGTGACCCAGGGAGATTTAGTGCAACACGTGCCTAACGTCCGGCAGCTGGCTGCAGGCAAAGCGGCGGGACGGCCACGTTTTTCCGATTCCAAACTGCTTGAATTAGATTTGGTATACGGTGGCTCTGCCTCCAAAATGGGCGGTAGGTGTGGGAAACCAACACAGGGGATGGATCGGGCTCCGACAGACGTTCTCAGGAATGCGCACTTTTAATAAATGCCAATATTGGGTGCAAACCCACGGCGCGCCAGTTGGGATCCGATTCGCCACTCCTCCCCCCACCCCATATGTGTAAAATCAGTATAATTTGCGCACAAGCGGGCGTGGTGGAACGTCTTGGTGCGGATCTTCGCCATGCCAGCTACCTGCACCCTCTCCTACCTCCGGTCTCCTCGACTCTATCTTGACACGGGGTCCAGGTAGGGAAGAGGAAAGGCTGTGGTAAATGTAACGTAAGTCTACCATCACTATAAACAAATTCGCGCACAAATCATCGTCTCTGCTCTCCCCCTGTAGTGAAAAACACGGTGTACATCGTCAGCAACGGCGGTCGGACTGTTGATAACCAACAGCTGATGTAGCGTTAGTCACGTAGGTGGGCTAACTCATGAAATGTCAACTGAAATTCGGAACTGCGTTTTAGTTTCGAAAAGATTAGTTAAGTAGGGTTGTAAAACTAATCAGTCTGCAACATAATTCTATAATAACTCAGCTACCTTATTATGCCGGCGTTATAATGAACTTATCTCCGGTTGCATGCAAAAACTTTACTCTGTAAAAAAATGACTACTTAAGTAGCATGCATTTTTCTCATTGATTTTCGATGCCCCTAAAAGTCCGATTATAATTCATGGAAAACATGCACAAAAATACTCATTATTTATCTCACTCAGTAGAAACTTACGTCTTCTTTCAACTTTATACCCAAAGGAAAGTCACAATCCGGTTTCAAAAAGATTTCTAATTGTAAGACTTTAATACCGTGAAATGGGAGTTCATAAAACGTCATGTCTCTGCATTTACCAATGTGGCCTGTAAAGTTAACAATATGGATCAAATCCAGTGTTAAATTCAATAAATCCCAAATGGCCTTCTCTTAATATCGTAGAGAAATGTGTGGTTTTCCATACGTGGAAAATACATGGCTTGTAGTTTGGAAACCCTCAATGGAAGTGTTAGGGCAGAGCGGGTTTAAAATTATTCGGGAATGGGAAAAAGTTTCTGAAAACCGAATTCATCCCTTTCTTCAAGTATAAAATTGGAAAAACACGTAATTTGCTACCTAAAGAGTGAAAGCATGACTTTTTATGCATGTTTTCCATGAAATATAATTGCACTTTTTGAGGCATCGAAAATCAATGGAAAAAATGCATGCTACATAAGTAGTCATTTTTTACAGAGAATAGTTTTCGCATGCAGCAGGAAGGAAGTTGGTTCAAAAGCCGGTATCCTGAGGTAGTTGAAATATTATATAATTATGTCGCAGGCTGACTACTTTTACAACCCTAATTAATTAATCTTTTCGAAACTAAAACACATTTCGGAATTTCGGTTGACATTTCATGAGTTAGCACACCTAATGTGTCATTGTAAACGAATTCGCACACAAATCATCGTCTCTGCTCTCCCCCTGTAGTGGAGAACACGGTGTACATCGTCGGCAAAGGCGGTCAGACTGTTGCTAACCAACAGCTGACGTCCAACAAATAACTGCGTTGTCATGCGAGTCTCCAGCCTTCGGTGGCGGACGATAAACCCAGCTGTCAGAAGTGATAAGTAGTGAATATTTAGGTCACCAATATTTTGTGATCTCAGCGGCATTTGTGGTTGGGCTTGTGCACTTGTAACTTGTCAGGAATAACCCTGCTCTGGTTTGAATCCAAAACGCAATCAGTCGACAGGGTACTATCAATAAATATGCTCTGTCGCCCACATGATATAGTGGGGTTGTAGTACGATCTTCATTATTAATACAAAACCCATTACGAGTAAAGTAACTGCCTTTTCCGCGTTATTCACCGGCTTCTAAGGGCTCCCGCGACCGCACCGAGGCTTTTGTCGTCCGACTTATCATCAGTGAATTGACAGGCCTCGTACGCTAAACTGGTAGATTGGCTGGCTAATGGACCATACACACTTTTAGTTGGATATGCAGGAATATTATGGGAGGGGCCGTATTCGCGTTCCTTCAATTTATTACGCTCAAGGTGTCGTATAACGGGTTACTCAACAGACTAAGCATCTCATGGTTCCTACGGCAGCTTGAAAGATATGGTTGGTCACTGATTGCTGCTCTGCACTGAGATAGGGCGGTTGGAGACGTCGAATATGTCACTCGTTAATACAGTTTTGTCGTTGTGCAATCACGATAACGGTTCCAATTGGTTAATCGTCAAAACCGCACGTTCCCCCTTTACCTGGACATCAAGAGTCGTTCGAAACAGCGGCTGATTTCCGGTTAACTCCGCCGATTTTTCAAAGTATCTACACAAATACATTCGGTTGCGGGCAAAATCCTCCAAGCCTATCATGCTACTGACGCACTAGACGGAAACATGGATTAAAAGGATTCGTAGCATACATTAAAAGGGTCTGGTTAAGTCTGCATACGCGCGTGCTCCACGCCTAAGAGCGAGACTCACGCAATATCAGCAGTTGAGCACAATCTCACCGACGGTCGACTACAGGGCAGACAAAGTCGATTCTGGGCTAGGCTTTACTATAACAAGTTTGAAGGGTTTTAAACCATTCCAACTCATCAGAACGCGTGGCCCGGCACCCGGGTGCCAACGGTAGGGTGAAGGACCCAAATTAGCTCTCGGCATATTGCGGATCACGTGCCGATGTATGTCCTTGCAAAATCTTGAAAATAGGTCATTTTGGTATGATTACTTATCGTGGAAATGAAAGAAGCCTATCAAAAAAATAACCCCAGAGAGAAACAAAGAAAACAATTGGCATCGAGACAAGTCTGACTGATGAAGTTGCTCATGACAAGAAGAGAATAAACGTTATCCAATGTGTAACAGAAAGGGCTGCAAGGGATCAAATAACAGCGTCCAGTGTACGAAAAATGGAAAACTAATAAAAAAAACTAGCAAAATAACAAAAAGTTAGTTGAATTCAAGATGGAAGGAGGGCAGACTGGGTGGACCATACCGGGGACTCTACTTGGGACCCATCGGATTGAGGAATTTTCGCATCTTGTTGGGACCAGGCCAAATTCCTCTACAAGCATTAGAAGAAAATTTTTACGGAAAGTAAAAAACATGTTGGACGATAAGTTGGAAGTACGCCTGTGCAGACTCTACAGTAGGAAGCAGTTCAACCCTGCGCCTCACGGAGTGAACTTGTGTGTGAATTACTCCAGACTTGCACAGCATCTATCTCACTATCAACTTCCTTACCCGTCAAACTAGAAGGGGAGAACAATGTCGTGACTATTAAATTGGGTAAGGGTGTGTAGTGGCTGGCACATTTAAACGATTTGTCAACGCGCGCCACACACGATCCAGGCTCCAGAACACGCGCTAGAATTTCGAGGGGACGGTTCGGGGAGCACATCAGTGAGGGAGGAATCATTGCAGCCTAACTCCCGGTTCTCCCCAGTTACTTCAAAATACTCTCACGAGGACAAAATTATCTCGTCAGTTAGAAACCCTCTGCGCCGCGGCTGTTGTGACAGACCCGAGCGCTTAATGTATTATTAATGAGGGATGTGCTGAGTGTACATGGGAGTGTCGGTCTCACTCCCTCTTCTCTCGCCTGTGCACACCAGTGATCGTTCGAGGCTGTCAGTCATCCGGCGCTAGGATTGGCGCAGTGGCTGACGGAGCTAAACAATTCGTCTAGGAGTGCCACGCGCGGCCTGATCCCCGTAACATGTGTCAGGCTTTCAGGTTTGCACCCATGTACGCGTACTTTTCGTCTTTATCAATCCACCATGGTGGAATTTTGCCTTTCGATTGTCACTGCGTGATCGATCTCATTAAATATTGGCCGACATTCTGACATGCGTTCTCGACTAAGAAGGATTAATAAGGTGGCGTTGTAAGATTAGTTATTATGTTGCATAATCCTGTAGTACTTCGGACTCGCCAGGATGTTCCTTTTTGAATGCACTTCTTTCTGACTTCATGCAGAAGCCACAATTGGAAAAAATGACTACTTAAGTAGCATGAATTTTTGAACATTGATTTTGGATGGTCTAATAAACTCAGATATATTTTATAGAAAACATATACAAAATAAACTTCCTTTTACTCCTTTGGTAGAAAAACACATTGATTTTATACTTTGCACCCTAAGGAAGGTTATATTTGGGTCTTAGAAAAGTTTCTAATTATGAGGTTCTTAAAATCGTGCGATGTCCATATGTACAGAATCGCACGTGTCCGTTTACCAATGTTCCTCGTAAAGTGTAAAACACAGCCCGTATCCATTGCAAAATTTTATGAACGCTTAACAGTATCCTTCTAAAGACATTAGAGGAATATATGATTTTCCTTACGCGGAACTCCGGCAACTTGTAGACTGAAATCGCTAAACGCTGATCAGGCTCAAAATTATTCGGGAATCAGGAACCTTTTTCGAAACCTAAATATACATTTTTTCCAGGTATAAAATGTGAAGACAATAAGGTTTTCTACGAAACGAGTAGAAAAAGCGTATTTTTGTATATGTTTTCTGCAAAAGGTATTTGAATTTATTAGACCATCCAAAACCAATATGCAAAAATGTATGCTACTTAAGTAGTCATTTTTTCCAAGTGCGGATTCTGCAGGGAGTCAGGAAGAAGTGCATTCAAAATCGAACATCCTGGCGAGTCTGAAATACTACAGGATTATGCAACATAATAACTAATCGTACAACGCCAACTTATTAATCTTTCCTATTCGAGAACGCATGTCAGAATTTCGGCCAACATTTCATGAGATCGGTCACGCACTGTAATTTCCAACTTGGGGCCTACGAGTATACCGGCGAGCGAGTCAGTTAGAAGCAGGTGTCACGTGCATATGCGTTAGGAATGACTTAAGGAAGTCATCGGTCAATGTCTCATAAAGCCTTTCGCAAAACTATACCGCACTAAAAAGAGCCTGGAAAGTGTTGGCCTCTTATAGGTTATTCGTGAATGACGCTTATCGGTCTTGCTTTCACCGACTAACGTAAGCGTTGGGTGTGAATCGCTGGCGATAGCAAAAGGTCTGGAGCACTGAAAGGCACGTCTATATGCCAACACCTGCGAGGGCAGAGCAGGTGAACACCACACCCATGTGACCGAATATTTCCCATCAGAGTCAGCAGATTGTGATTTCGCCGTTCAGCCGGAAGGAGATTCAGCCCAGTGATCAACCGAACGTCGGCTAAATCTCAAGGCGTAATAGTCTGAGACGGCCTACACCCGGTTTATGGGAGATAAAACATGCGTAAAACGGATGGGTAACTTTTTGTGTGCTAGGCATCTTCCTTAACTCCACCTCTGTCGTAGGATTGGCCTCCAACACCAAAGTGACACATTGACAATGCCGCACTTTGGGGCTACGTGATTTACCTTAAAAGACCATCCCAGTAGAGAGGGGGGAGGATGAACCTCTTGATGTAGCCGAATATCCAGCGCTCCGTTGCCTGATTAAAAGGCAGCGTTTCCCTGGGCTTCAAATCATAGTCGAACTCGGCAAGGATGCCTTTGGTTTTCCCAGTGATCAGCGGGCACGATGTGTATCCATCATACTAGGCAAAGAGAAGAGAGGTAATTCTCACGGATCAGTAGATCGCAGTCTTTACTGTCAAATCCAACAGTGATGCACTCACCTGTGCCACCTTCCCGGCGCCTCCGTTCATGACATCGAGCAGGTTATCCACAAGAACTGGGGTCTCAGAAGCTGAGCAGAGCAGGGGAAAGGTGTCATTTAGTTAGAGATGGCGCCTCTAGTGGAAATGAAGGGCCCTAATTAGTACTCACCGATGGCTGCTGCTGTCTTCGAGGTTGGCAGGTTTGAACAGTCGCCGAGGGAGAAGATGTTGGGAAACTTGATATGCCTCAAGGTGGTTCTATCGACGCTTACATAACCCGGTGCAGCGCTTTCTGACAGACCGGGCGTCTTTGTAAGCACTTCCGGCGGCGTCATCGGAGGAACAATGTGCAAGAGGTCATACTGGAGATGTGAAGGGAAAAGACACGGAAAAAAGTGCGAAAAGGGGTCATTTTGGTAAAATCAAACGAAGCGAGTGGGGAATCTTGGCGACAGGGATAATTTGATGGGGTGCCTAAAAGGTACAGTAGCTGGCCCATCTCACGAAATTTCAACCGAGGTTCTGACATCTGTTTCCAATTACTTAGATGAGGTTGTGGCATGATTTCAAGATATTTCAGTTACGCTAGGCTGCTGGCTTTTGAGTGAGCTTATTACCGGTAGCCTGCAAAAATCCCATTCGCCAAAAATTACTACTTAAGTAGTATGCTTCTCCCATTCATTTTCTACGCACTTTGAAACTCAAGGATATTTTATAGAAGACATGAACAATGATATTCATTCTTGTATTCAGCTGGCAGCAAATTGCACCTTTTTCCAATTTCATACTTGAAGAAAGGGCATCTTTTGGTTTTAAGACAGTTTGGCTGCCGGCATCTACAAGACCAGCCTGGTTAGCTATTTAGACTTTCCGTCGAATTGATTAGTTGCAAACTAAAAGTAGCAGCGGGCTGTATGGGTGCTTGTTTAAAGGTTGCTCACGCATTATATTACAAGTGTCTACCAATGGTAGGGGGCGCTCACCGATCGTTCATACCGAACTCACTCGTTCCGTTGTGCCTTAAGGGCTCTCTCTCGAGCCCAACCAGCAGCCGCACAGCGGCGCATGATATATAGGCAGAATGATATTACCGACAAAGACAAGGGAGACTGGAATGGCCATTTCTGGCTTATTAGCCGTCGTCAGCCAGCCATACCCAAGCCCGAAGTGTGGAACACCCGAGCCTCGACAACAGGGCAACGGGCTCGTGGCCCAGTGTGTAGAGGCGTTGACTTCTAAACCAACAGGTCGCGAGTTCGAGGCTCGGGTGTTCCACACTTCGGGCTTGGGCATGGTTGGCTGACGACGGCTAATAAGCCAGAAATGGCCATTCCAGTCTCCCTTGTCTTTGTCGATAGTACCCTTCTGCCTTTTAAAACAGTTTGTCATCAGGAGATTCCTCAAGACCGTGGAATACCCTATCTGTCCGTTTAGTAATGTTGTTCACGGTTCACGATATGGTCCACATCCATTGTAAGGTTTCGCCAGCCCCATATGACGCCTTCTTAATAGCATATGGAAATGTATGATTCTCCTTCCGCTGGAAGTATACAGCATGTAGTATGGAAGCCCTCAGCGGTGGTGAAACTGTAGCTTGGGCATTGAAAAATCATTTCTAAAACAGCTAGATACACTTTCTTCGGGTGGAAAAATCAAAAAGAGCCAGTTTGCTACCAACTGAGTACAAGAATGGGTATTTTTCTCCAAATGAGTACAAGAATGAGTATTTTTCCCCATGAAATATGTTTGAATTAATAACGACATCGAAAATCCCTGGGAGAATTCATACCACACAAGTAGTCATATTTTTATCGAGCGTAAGTTTTAAAAGCGGCGGGGAAGAAGTCCATTCGAAAAACGGCATCCTAACGTGACCAAAACATCTCGGGATTATGTTACACATTGATCAATATTACCACCCAACCTAAGTAATCCTTTCTAACCAAAAAAACATATTTCAACATTTCGGCTAGCATTTCTTCAGATAAACCAGCTACTGTAAGTTTAAAAACTAAAAGATGACTTTTCTGACGATTCGTTGAGCTCCGCGAAAACGTAGCTCAAGTCTGCCCGTTAATAAGCAGGAATAGTCGGCAGGCTGACCGATTTCAAACAGGCAGGCAGCATTGACCTGTGAACTCCGGGGTGTCTTACACGTCGCAAGTGGTACTTAAAATTCATCACAGTCGGCTGAAGCGGAATGAGAGAGCACCCGAACGCAGCAGGAGAAACAAGTCAAGTGCAGGGATTGGTAATTCAAATATGCCTCCTACTCCTGCTGCAGAGACCTTGGTGAAAATCGCTAATCATGCGGTCGGTCTGCGTCCTCCAACCCGCGTGCATAACAGGGTTAGAGAGGGGCGGTGAGTGCTCAAAATTTTTGTTGGTGGATTCTTCTGGCGTGTTTTGATCTGACTGCCATGGCGGCAGCAACGCTACAGGTGTGTGTGGTTGGTCTAGCCGCCTAGAAGTCAGTAGATACAAAAAGTCTCCCAGTCAGACAAAGTTCACACGTTTTCATTTTCATATTTTACCCAGACTGACAGGTATACTTGCATGGGCAGTCACCACACAGAATGTGACAGGTGACTACAGGCTGGGCGTCCCATTGACGCCGCCTATCGACAGTTGGGTAACGGTCGATGTGCCTCAGGACTTCGGAGACGGCTCGGATGAGTAAGAGGACTTAAGGATCCCGTCTCATCAGCTCTATCAGTTGCGTCGACTTCCCCGCCCCTCACATAATCGCAAGCGGAACGACCGAAAAGCGTGCATTGGTTAATGTCCCCCCGAGTCACTGCCACCAATGACAGGATTTGAAGCAGGTTTAACCGGCCGGCCTGCACAGGCAAACCTGTAGTAACCTTTGCTCGTAAGTCAACCAAATAAGCGCCACAATGGACTTTTGTCAAAGGGGCCTACTTATGTGGTATGAATTCTCCCGAGGGATTATTGGTGCCCTTATAAATTCAAGCATATTTCACGGGAAGCGTGTGCAAAAATACTCCTTCTTGTACTCATTTGGTAGCAAACTGGGCCGTGTTTGAATTTTCTACCCGAAGAAAGTGTATCTATCGGTTTTGGAAAAGCTTTTTCAGTGCCAGATTAATTTTGAACCCGAGCTGAAGTTCCATTAGCGGCGAGGGTTTCCATACTACATGCTGTATACTTCCCGCCTCTCTCATTGACGAACGACGTTGACAGTTGGGCCATGGTCGATGTGCCTCAGAGCTTCGGAGATGGCTCGGACGAGTGCGGACTTAAAGGCCCCATCTCATGTGTGCTATCAGTGATGATGAGGGGCCTCGACTTCCCCGCCCCGCACATAATCGCAAGCGGAGCCTATAAATGGTGTAGAAAAAAATTAACAAAATGCATAATTTAAATTAATTACAAGCCCCCTTACTTTGAGCAAGTTTCGTCTACCACGAAAGATTAGCACTAGTCGAAGTAAACGATGGAAGGAATAGAATACCAGAAAGCACGCGCAACATGAGGAGTGAGCTCAAATGTTAGCAAAGGCATTGTCCACTTGCCTTGACAGTTGACGTTTCTTTTGTATCGACATTCTCAACAACAACCTGACTGTTCTTGTGATCCACCTACAGAGAAAACATAAACACTATCGGTAGCAATCGCATGTTAATGTTGCGGACTATCGGGAGTACCGACAATGTTAGGGTGCCCGGGCTAGCCAACTTGTAACATGAGTGGCAAAATGAACATTCCAAGTAGCCACTTGATTGACGCTGTAACACAGATTGGCACTCAGCATAATCTCAGGGAAAACCACACACACTAGGGTGCTAGTCATTGAGTACGTATCATCCAAAATACCTGCGGAAATAATCCGTTTTGAAATGTAACTACTCAAGTAGCATGCATCTGTCTCCGCTGATTTTTTATACCTAAAACTCGTTAGCTCAAAAATGACATAATTTTCTAAGGCTGCACTAAATTGTGTCTCTTGTAGACTAGTTACTTATGTGAAGGAGAATTCCAGTTTGTAATTCTGAACGGTTTTCAGGCATTGATACATTGCGCGCAGCCTAACAACCGCGCCTTTGTTATACAGCCCCTGGAGTTTGATTCAATCCTATTATAAGCACCGGGCGGTTCCTTCACAATGACGCAAACAATTGTAATTGAGGTAAAAGAATGCAGCATGTAATTTTGACGCCCTAGGCGCAGGCGCAACAACAGGTCGGATTTAAAACAACAGGGGGGGGGGGGTTGAGAACACTTTTAAAATTGAAATAGAGCCCTTCTCTAGCCACGCAGTTTTAAGAAGTTTTTTCCTGCAAAGTAACTGCTTACTACGGGTGGCCCTAAGCTGAATTTCTAACGCCTACCCCCCTCGACTTTAACGCAAGGGCACCTGTAGCAAGGGGGGGAAGGGTACTTGAAACCATGTCCCACCATTTCGACCGTGAATGAGCAACTGAACACTGCCTTGAGAATCAGATTTGGAGAGTGACTTTAGCGAATGGGCCGACGGCTGCCCATCCAAAAAAGTCAGTTGGCAGTGGATTAGTGAACATGTTGATCGGCAAGCAAACCTTTTGGACAAAACCTCATTTTACGAGGGTCAGCCTGCGCGTCATGAGATTCGTCACATTCCGAGGTCAGAGTGAATGCCGGGGAGTCATATTATAATAACAGCAGTTTTTATCGTGGCATACGTTGATAAGCATCATCATCAGAAGGCTTTTTGCACTACTACATCAGAAGACGGCATCTCGCAGCAGTCCCGGTAGTTCGTCCAGCATCACAGACGAGGACCATTAGTTGCCGGATGACACGCCGTGGAGTGGTTTATTAGTGAGGGCAGCATCTACTTCCTCCAGCCTCCAGGATGTTCTAATAGCGAGCGGGATTACTGAGGCGGGCGTGGGTGCCCCGGTCGAACCCACATAAAGCCCTTCTGTCGAGACCACTACAGTCTAATTGTCATGTGGCAGGCGGACTGAGGTACCCCGTCGAAACGGAAGCTTCTGGTGAGTCGTAGTAGTTTAAAGACATCAGATATGCAGTAGTGGTATGCGTCGGATTCGAGACCAGGCTCACCCCCCACCTCCCAGACAGAAAATAAGATTGGGCGCAGTGGCTAACGCGGAATAGGTCTCCGATTGACACGCCTCGGGTTGCTCTCCACCAAGGATTAACTTGGTTTTGGGGCCCACCGGCAAGTCACGTGCAATACTGTGCTGGCTTCCCGCTGTAGAATTGTCTACAAAACCATCCCCAGCCATGAGAATAATAAGAAAGAAAGTGTATTTTTAAGTGGATGCGAATGTTTAGCGGCGTCAAAATTCCCCTGCGAGGGGGTTGGGGAACAATTCCTTGCTTGATGAAGTGCGCTGGTAGCTGTCAGGGTTGCGCTGACAATGCAGAGCCAACCAAGTTCTCCGAAACGTCAGCAACATCATAACTCTGCTCCAGTGTGAGTTCCTCTTCTTTATCAGATTAGCATTTTTGTAGGTTTCATTATTCTGTAGCAAGATATAACATTTATCCAACCGCAAACTTACTTCCCAAAGAAGACTATAGAATTTCCTAAAGCGCTTCTATGCGAATATGTAAGCCCCATAGTTTAATTAACGTGCGGAAATTGGAGGCAGTTAAGCAAAAAGTGCGTCTCGAAGATTAAAACATTAAAATTGTATGATTTTGTTGTTAAAATCGAGAAGGCATACATCTGCATACTATTATAAAAAAGATATTGTTTTCAGCTCACTCTCCCATAACGCCTCCATAAAAATAAGTTGAAAATGCGCGTCCGCCAGGAAGCGGACGTTTCTAATCAAAATAATCACAGGGAAACAAAAATATTTTTCGAGGGAACTCAGTGGAAGGAGTGCTGTGAGATTGTCCCATAAAGGCGATATGAAAGCCTTGCGTGCACATTTGAAAATTTGCCTCAGCAATTTCTGAGACTTGGTCTCCACAACACGAGGAAGAAAGGAGAACAAACCGCGCTGATCGCAGTGTGTTTTTGCTGTTAGTATGTCCAGTCCAAGTTAAATAACCAAAGAAATGGCGGAAAGAAGCTACGATTCAAATCTGCAACACCAGATGCCAACTCGCCGGATTCGCATCGCACGATCGGAAATAACGCTGGAACGAATCGCCTCGGTTTACAATGAACCAGAGCTTTTCCAACCTGTCAATATGGTCCAGGCGGAACAGGAAGTTTCGTCTAATCGCGTCACAAAAAACGGGAGATGAGGCCAAGCAGCGAATATTTCACAGATCCAAAATAAAACACACAAAAAAAGATCAAATGCTGGGGCGGTTCAAACTGGAGTGTCGACAGTCTGGTTTATGCTGCCCTTTTGCACCGGTTCGGAACTACGGGGGATGAAGTTCTATGAGCACCCTAAAGTCCGTAAAAAACTCTTCAAATTGTCAAGATCTTCAACAAGGTGGGGTGCAAAACAGGTGGGAAGTAAGATTTGACAGGGAATGTCGGACGAACGGCGGCTGCGTTATCGAACAGAGCAATGAGCATGCAGGGTGGCGGAGTGGGCATATCAAAGAACACAGGCTTCCGGAGTATGAGTTCAAAGGCTGCAAACTGGAGACGCGGCTTACCTCACATACTTTGTGTCCCAGGGAATACTTAATGCCTCTTTCGTCGCAGATGGCTGAGATGCTTTTAGCATACTTGGGTGCGCTGAATATCACTTTTGTCGGAGCGAAGTAGAGGATTTTAGCGTCCTTTTGACGCTTTTGCTGAAAGTAAAAGGTCAGTACATATACATTGCAGCAATGCTATCGGGGCTCAATATTACAGTGTTAAGAACGGTGTTACTTACGACAAGCTAGTAGCAATTATTTAGCGATTTACAATATCCCAGCATAACTTCATGCGCGGCCGTCGGTAGCAATTAGAGTTCTTTAATTAAAGCAAACAAATGACATAGTCGGCCCGCCTACGTGTCAGTGGCAAGGGCGTGGTCAGCGTAACGGAGGCCAAGCAGACCGTAGAAACAGAACACACAGTGATGCGAGAAGCGCATGAGGGTTTGGAAGAAGGCATAATTAAAAATTATGAAAAGTCAATTTGGCAAGCACGCGTTTTCGGTAACTCATCGTCGGACCAATACAGTTACATAGACATTGAAAATATGAAAAGTTCACAGAGTTTATAAGTGACCCAAGGGCCATTAACACTCATCGTTGCCACGCCACTCGCGTGAGGAGGTCCGCGTGTTATGATCATTGGGCCAAGGAAGGAGGAGGATGAGGAGGAGGAGGAGGAGGAGGAGGAGGAGGAGGAGGGGAGGAGGGCGACATAGGCTGTGATGTTTGTAAGTCGGGAAAGTGGAGCACACATCACTGTCACCAGGGAGTTGGGGGCGGCGTGTAATGAACGTCTGGGGTCAGCATTAATCACGGAAGACAGAGCGTCTTTGTCAACGTCTTCTGACAAAATAGCACTGGATTCACCGGGAACCGCCTAGAATTGACATTCCGGAGTACGAAGTCGAATGACTTGCGGCACACCAGTCGCAAAGCAACCGAGAGCAGATCAGGCTTAAATTAAACCTGGAACGCAAAGACTTCCCAAGTTTAAAGGCGAGCAAAGGCACTAGGTCCCTCGGGCGACAGGAACCCCGGAATGACGGGCCTGCCCGACTGCCTAGCCTGCGGACTATCCGGCGAGTCCACAGTTGGCCAGCAGTTGAACGGGCTTCATCGAAGGCTGGCGGCGAAAAGCAGCTACGGAGCATGTGTCAATAATACCTTCAGATATAGCGGGAAATAGACCCCCTAAATCAGCTACTTACGAAGATTGCCAGTCATAGAACTTGACCTCCTCCCTCGTTGCTATATCCTTGGAATTTTAAACTGGAGCGGAGCCTTCGAATCCATGAGTTACATGATACCATTCCTTTATCAGATGCTACTGTCCGGCGAATCAATTCCTAGTAGAGTTTTCGGACGACCGAAAGGCTATGCTGCTCATGCCGAGAGGGGCGAAATATGGAAATCGAGTCCCAAAGCAGCTGCAGAAAGACAATTAAGTGGTTTATGATATTAGTCCTAAAGCGCACACACCTTGGCAAAAAGCCAAAGATCCTCGGGTTTTGGTGGTTATCAGGGTGTCTTTAACTGATATCTTACAGAACCAAACATGACCTACTTACCGCCAGAAAAGTGAGTCCAGAAACTGTGGAACAGACATAGGTACCACGGAATCATGTCGTAATTGCGTGGTGACGAGCAGATAGCATGGTAGCGTAAACCGCAGCTCCAGAAAACGACATGAATAAGTATGACTGAATTCTGGCGTGCCAAAATTCAGGATCACTCAGTTGCGCCCTCTTTTTAAGACGCCATAAAATTGTTGGTGGTAAACTGACTTTATATGCGTGAAGTTGCATGAGGCTAATGAGTTGCAAGGCTAATGGTTGCATGAGGCTAATGAGTACACAGTTCAGAGGTTCTCGGATAGGGCAGTAAACAAACGTGAGCAAATTATGGAATAAACACAGGTCAGTTCCTGGTTTGATGACAGTAGGTTTTCACAGGGCTTACTCGACGAGTGACTGACCCCTGCGTTAGCGTGAGCCACAGCAGGGTCGCCGATTATACCAGAAGTGAGAAGGGGGAGGGGTGAAGAAAACTGCTAAATATTTTAATTCTCATTGAATTGAAATAAAGATATAAGCTTATTATCAATTAATCTAAAGCACCAGAGCGTAAGATCATACCTAACGCGATGAAGAGCCTCGCAACCAACGGTCAAATACTGTTGGCAAAAATGGTATATTTCACTCAAATATAACCTACTATGGTCAGTCATGCGGCCGTAGGCACTCCGACAATACAGTATTCACTCGTTAATTTCGGAACTGCCAATAACGACCCACAGTCATGCGAAATAGCTAGAAAGAGCATCTCCCGTGCGCTGAAGACTGATGGATGAGGAGACTACGCTTGGTATTCACAAGCTGCGAATGGACGATGGGGAGAGGCGGAGGGAGGGCTGTTCAACAGTGATTTCATTGTTGGTGGCATGTTCTGATATGACGGAGAGCAACGAGGTCGACATGACACTTACCTTTGCCGTGGGCAGACTATACTGAATGTAGGAACTCGTCGTGAGTATTTGCTTAGCTCATTGACGATAACTTTGGTCACGCCCTAGTCAAAGTGATGGCGACTTTAAGGCTAATGCGTAAATTAAATTAAGAAGTCGCCTTGCTGATCACATTCTCCCCACTCCCCCTCTTCCAGTGCGTGAACTGCACTCCTCCAGGCCATTTCATCCTTCGGTGGGTAGTTGACATTTCAATTAAATTAAGAAGTCGCCTTGCTGATCACATTCTCCCCACTCCCCCTCTTCCAGTGCGTGAACTGCACTCCTCCAGGCCATTTCATCCTTCGGTGGGTAGTTGACATTTCAAAAATTACGAAAATTCCCGTGGAGCAATTCAGAAGAGTATTTGGTGAACATACGCGTGTTTTCGATAAATTCTCATCGGGCCTGTGAATTTACATGGGAACGCGGTACAAACTGAAACCTGTGCCCGATGAGTGCAATCGATTGTGGTTCGTTTTCACATACTAACGGGGTATGTGAATAGGGGGGGAAGGGAGGGGAGAGGAGAGGAGGCAGTAGGTGACAGTAAAGATTAGGTAGGGCCATGTCACGGGGGCGGGTAGGAGGAAGGGACGGGGGCGCGGAGACATACATACCGTTAATCGAACTTTTGCCACGGCAGACGCGGAGCGTGCAAGAGGCTCTTCTGCGCACACAGGACCGGCCCCCGTAGCCTGATGGCAGTCGCTTCTGTTGTTGCTAGTAGGCGCCGACCCAGTCGCTCAGGGTAGATTAAGTAATCGAGCTCAAATGCTATTCGTACTCAGCACTGCATCAAAGTTGCTGCTGTAGGGCTTTGCTCTGTAATGGCCGTCCATACAAAGCGTGTACTCGTCATAACGACAACTATGTCTGGTGTAGATGAGCAGACATAAAGAGTTTTCGTTTCACAAGCTCCTTACTCGCCTTCTCAAGAATAGAAAATGTTAACCCAGACTTAGTAGGACTGTCATACACACAGGAGAAGGCATGTTATATGATGTCGCATTCCGATACCTTTTTCGGACTCAGACAGTCAGAGTTCTGTCTGTCAGATATATAATTCAAAAGGATACCCATTGCCCGGGTCCTCGTGGACATGAACGTTCTAGTGCGTAGCATTAATTGCTCACTTTGCAAGCCCAATGTCAGGGACCCAAAGGTGCTGGCTTTCCAGAACACGACAGAAACAGTCGCATTCCACCTGCCGTAGACGGGGGGTCCACGAAAGACCCTTTAGGTCTTAAGATGACGGCTAGTAATGAAGACTTACTGGATGGCGGAAGTCATTCATACTGTCGCAATCTCACTGGGCTGCGGTTTTTTATGGCTCGCCTATGTGCCAGGTAGATGACACGGGAGACCCTGGCGGCTTTAGGATGCACGACTGCCAATACGCCGGGATAGTGGGCTTGCATATTCAGCAGTAGGCCTTCGTGCAGCAGCCACACAGCGGTGCGTAATATAGGCAGAATAGTATTACAGACGGCGGGGCTCGAGTGAGAGCCCCAAGGTACAACGGGATGAGTGAGTTCCGTAACACGATCTGTGAGCGTGCCTCTACCATATTTGATGGCTGTTCACAGGTGACGTGCCAAGCTGTCGTGAGAAGGCTTTGCGGGGTTCTGTAAGACAGCCTGTCTGCCAGAGTTCAGCCCTGGCCAGCGAGTACTTATTTGTCAGGCCTGAGAACCCACCATTTTCACAGTTAACCTTTACCGAAGGCCGTTCCACTGCGCATCACTCATAAACGTGCCGGTTATGGGCAAAGGTGTTTTTCCGGAAAAACCATACTCTAACGTTAGCTTCAGTCCTAGTCCTCACTTTAGCCCGGAGCCTAAATCGGAATTCCCGCCCAAATCACGTCCGTTTAACACAACTAACCCCTTGGTGACCCAGAAATTCGCCGAGTTTTTGACCGATTTCAGTCATTGCTGAGCGCCTCAAAAACCGTCATGATGCAGACGGCAAACCACTTTGTCCTCACCACAGCCACTCACTGAGGTGTCCGAATTCAATCAAATAGTTACGCCACGAGCCAAAACCGCCAACCTTAGCGGTGTCTGCGACTCCAGCATGAAGTTAAATGCATGGAGAGTCCAATATAACAGCTTTGTAGGTAGGACCTTGTTGTCAATTGCATTGCTACGCCTCTCGTCAGCCTTCCACTCCTGCTCCAGATCGTCTCCGTCAAGGACTTCCTCAGGTTTATCCATACACGGTTCGGATTTACCGGATGGAAACAGAGATCAAAGCGGTCCATAAAGTAAAATGGCAGATGGACGAGCCCACAAGCCAGACCAGAAGTAGCCACTAAAGTTCCGCTCTTGACGACTCCAATGAACAGCAGTGGGGTCATGAAAGGCAATTGTTATTCCTACACAGAACTTACTTGGCGTAAGTAGTCCTCAAAGAGGAGCATCGCCTTCAGAGGAGCACCGGCACATTTGATGGGAGGGTTTGGAAATGAGAAAACAGCGGTCCCAGTCTTGAACTGCTCAAAGGCCCTATGGGTCTTCAGCATGTAGTCAGGCGAGTAGTTTGAGCAGACGCGGGGATCATCTTTCAAGGCATCCAATGCTCCGCTGAGCTATGAAGGGAGACGATGCGAAGTGCATAAATAGGCTGAGTAAGAGGTCGATAGGTGAATAGACAGGATAGGATTGGATGAAAAACAAATGTTAGGCGGAAATTTAAAGGTACATAATAAAATGTTGCAAGTGCCTTGACTCTCGGGCTACGGAACGTGATTTCTTGGCAAAAAGCCTAGACGAGTCATGTACAAGGACACACTTTGTTTGATGTGAGCAGGTAGGAGTGGGAAAATTGGGGATGTGCAAATTAGGAAGAAAACTAAAACCTAAGGTTGTCAGGAAACGACACATGCCAAGGACATCTCGCCCATTCCCCACACCTGTCAACTGACCGGCTCGGACAGTGGCCGGTGTTTGGGGATGGAGGCGGCGGAGGAAGAGGTCGACGACTCAGCGAACTTTCCTCACTATAGACAATCCGACGCGCTTGAAGCTATCAGGGTGCGCTAAAAGGCGTGGCTTGCGAGGTTGCCAACTGGCGGGATAACTTTGACCTCCTAGTCGGTCCAGTGTTGTGTCTGTGCGGAGCGGCCGACTGGTGGGCTACGAGTCAGGCTGCACCGGCTCCTTTTTAATGTGGCCTTTATGGCACTTCCACTCCGTGGGATCCGAGCCAGATGTGACGGAACGCCTAGGTGCGGTTTCGGTCGTGCCAGCCACCCTTTTGTTTTTAGCTAAAATCCCGGTCATTTGATATGTGGACCAGGGAGTGTGGTGTGGAGCGCCATGGTGCGGGCTTGGCCGTCCCATCCGCCTGCGCCCTTCCTCACCTCCGGTCTTCTTGACTCTGTCTTCACACCGGGCTCAGGTGAGGGAGGAGAGAGTGCGAAAGATGCTGCGCAAGTCTACCGTCACTATAAACTAAATCCAGCGCAAGTCACCGTGCCTGCTTCAACTTGCCGTGGAGCACACAGCGGACATCGTCGGTCGCGACGGTCAAACTGCCAAAGTGAAGGTCGGGCGTTAAAAACGGCCATATGCAGTAGATGGTCAAAAGTGCGAAACAAAGTGTGCTATCGTCAGAAGATGTTTGGTGGACAAGTTAGAAAATCAGTTTTGAATGCGGTACGTGAGACATATTTTGCACTGTAAAAGACACGCCAGAGCAGTTTTGGAGAAAGGAGGACTGCATAGTTGCGGATTACAAAACCGACAAACTGACTATTACAAATACGTGCATTCTTCTGAAGACTTAGGGTAAGTGATACAGAAGAAACCATTTAGGCCTAAGTCAGGCAAAATCGAGCAGGAACACTACTATGGGTCATCAGGAAAAGACATACGTTTTAGTACATAGTTTTGAGTAGAAAAGTCGGTCGGATCTTATTTCGTAGCTGTGCCTGCAGTAGACAAGCTTCAGCCTAACCCCAAACTCCAACCCCTAGCTCCTAACCATAGCCCCTCACATGGACCCCTCTCCTTAACCCCTAACTCCAGTCCCTAACGGATGCGGCCACGAAGTAAGATCTTGCCGAAAAGTCTCCGGATTTCTTCATGAAAAGGCGTTTGTTAACCCTATATGCTGCGTATAATGCATTATTGACTAAAGGCACTGTCAAGGTCGCAGTCTAGCTTAAGGTGAACTAACAAACATAGGCCAAACGCAAATCGCTTCGGTCGAGAGAACAAGAAACGTGCTTTTGGATTATCGGATTTTACGCGAAGCAAACGTAGCGGTTTAAGTAGGAAACTGGCTCATTACTCACCATACAATGGCCTGTTGCCGGATACATAGAGTTTTAAACAGGTAACAGACCCCAAGGAAGAGGGGATTTTCTTTAAAAGATGGGATGTGTGGAAGAAAGGTGCGATTATGTTACAGGGCGCAATTGTGCTAATGCTCACCCTAGAGCTCTCGAGGGCAGCTGTCTTGATATATGCCGAGGAGGGGTACTGAAAATGACAAGGGAGGCTTAGATGACGAATTCTGGCTTATTGATCGTCATGAGCCGTCGATGAACTCCTTTCCTATGATAGTTAATAGTCCCGATCAATGGTGAAACATTGGACTACTAATCGCTCAATGACCAAAGGACTCGGGTTCGAATCCCAGATAATCTAGGCTTGCGGCCAGGGTAATGGTAGCCAATGACAACGGCTAATAGACCGGAAATGGCTATCAGACTTCCTTGTCTTTACTTGTACTTGTTACAGCTGCGATCATGTCTGAGCTAGTCGGCCACGATGATGTCATGGAATGCACTTTTCATCGCGTTACGATATGCGGCCACAGATCTGGACAGCTCGACGCACTACCTTCGCCAGTAACGGAGACCAACTACCGAAGGTCTGACAACCACTCCCATGTCGTGACAGTTGTGTTGAGTCAGGATTTTAGTTGAGCCCCCCCCCCCTCGAAGCCTCCAGGTGGGTAACTATTCCCCTGTCGAGGGCAGCAACACTAAGCGTGTGAGGTGGACGACATAGAGCGTGTCCAAAGCACTGCGGTCGTCCTTTTTGAATGGCCTTACAATGTTCTCGCAGCGAGTGCAGACTGTCTAATTTGAGTCGAAGTCGATGTACTTCACTCAGAGGATTGTTCTCAAACAGCGCTGATCAGATACAGTGCGTGACCGATCTCATGAAATGTTAGCCAAAATTCTGCAATACGTTTCCGATTAGGAAGGATTACTTAAATAAGGTTGTTATACTGATTAACATGCAGCACAACCCTAAAACATTTCGCACTCGCTAGGATGTCGGCTTTTGAATGCACTTCTTTTTGACCGTAAGCAGAAACTACACTCGGTAAAAAATGGCCACTTGAGTAGAATGCATTTTTTCAATTGATTTTCGTCGGTTTTATAAATTCAAATATATGTTACAGAAAACATGCACAAGAATATGCTTTATTTTGCTCATGTCGAAGGAGATCACATTTTGTTCATATTTTATGCCCGAAGAAAGTGTACATTTAGGTTTCAAAAAAGTTTATAATTACGAGATTTTTAAGAGCGTGCGATGGTCATGCATGCAAGACCGCACATTTCCATTTACTAATGCTCCACATGAAGTGTACAACACTGTCCGTATCCATTGCAAAATTTCATGAACTCTGTGGTATCTTCTCAAAGACATAGAGGACTATATGATTTTCCTAACACGGAAAGCATGCAGCTTGTAGACTGAAATTGCCAAACGTTGATGCAATGGCAGATCAGGCTGAAAATTATTAGAGAATCAGGAAACTTTTTTTAAAACCTAAATATACACTTTCTTCGGGCATAAAATATGAACAAAATGTGATCTCCTTCGACATGCGCAAAATAAAGCATATTTTATGCAGGTTATCTGTAAAATATAGTTGAATTTGTAAGACCATCGAAAATCAATAGGAATAATGCATGCTCCTTATTTAGCCATTTTTGCAGTGTGTGGTTTCTGCGGACGGCCAAAACGAAGTTTATTCAAAAGCCGGCATTCTGGCAGGTCCGAAATGTTATAGGGTTATGCTGCATGATAATCAGTACAACAACCGCGCTCAAGTAATCATTCATAATCGACAAACGAATTCCAGGATTTTGGCTAACATTTAATGAGATCGGTCACGCATTGTACTTACAGTTTCCCCTCATTTTCAACGCGTACAGTCCAGCATTCGCAGCCGTACAGAAGGACTGAATGGACAAACGCACGGTACACGCGAATTTTTGTGGCGATGGAGATGTCGCCTCGGGTTCATAGACACTTTCGACGGCTTGAGAAAACCCGCTGAGCAGCATCGATTCGGGCGCCAATTTGGTCTTTACTCTGTCCATTCAGCAGCAGCCTAATCCCGGGGTATTCGAAACTGTCCACATCTTCCAGCTGACACTCCTTAATCACGAGGGGTGCCTGCTCGCGATCAAGGAGGCAGTTTGAAGACACTGATCTTTCCAGCGTTCACGGATGAACCAACGGATTTAGTGACGTCATTCACACGAAGTATTTGTTGCTGAATCCCTTGTCCTTAATTAACAGGTGTTTAGGCAGATTTCGTCACAACCACTTTTCAACATAAAAGATGGAATCTGTTTGTCAGCTTAGCTGCTGGTCAACAGATGGCGGTCCGTACAGCAGCCGACCGTGAACTCTTGTTTCTAACTAGACTGGATTATCACATTAGAGAAGCGTGCACCAATCAAAAAGATCGGCTGACTTGGGGCTTGAGTCTCGAGTGTGTAGCTAGGGATTGGAATATCATTGGCTGATAGCAGTAAACAAGCCAGAAATTTAAAAGAAGACAAAGGCCTGATCACTAGGACGGTAGATTTATTGGGCTAAGCTTTCGGACTCGAAATAAAGTTCATAATCGGAAACTGCTTGAGTGCAGCAACGTGCGGACATTTATAGCGTTGTGCCGTGGATAGGTCTGGTTTGTGCCGACTGGCTCACGATGGTCCCCCCCGCCCTGCGTGGTGACGGCGGTTGAACTTCGCGGCGATGTGAGCTGCGCCACCCGGCTGCGTGGACGGAATGCGTGATAACACGCAGGCATATCAATGTGTCTATTGATAGAGTTGGTGTACGACATCCACGCCCCCAACAGTTTTTGCCCATATGCGCGTGTTGGCGAAGTCGAACTCATGGCCTTCTTCCAGCGTGTGAGTGGCGACTTGAGATATTGGGTCGCCTCTCCGAACGGCCCGTTTGTGCTCAAGCATTCGTGAGCTGAGACGTCGTCCTGTTTGGCCTGCGTAGTGGCAGGGACAATTCTGGCACGGGATTTGATAGACTACGCCCGACTGTTCACCTGCGTCCAGCCGATCCTTCATCTTCATGATTCTGCTACGCCTGGTAGCCACTGGATGATGAGCAATGCCCACGCCTAACTCTGACGCAATGCGTTCTGTAGCCTCGAACACATTTTTCATGTACGGTAGGGAGTGCCAAATTGTTGGTGTCTCTCTTCCGTTTGCCCGTCGTGGGTGCGTGCGTATGCAGCGGCTGATGAAACTATTTGGGTAGCCGTTTTTTGTTAATTGGTTCCTGAAATGTCCTAGTTCTTGCATCCGTCCTTCGGACCCGCTATAGTGCCTTTTTACTCGGTCGAAAAGCGCCCTCACACAGTCCCGTTTGTGCACCAATGGGTGGTTGCTATTATAGTTGGGGACCTCAGTTGTGTTGGTCGCCTTTCTGTACACTGTAGTGCTGAGTTTACCATCAGGTGTGCGCGTGACGAGCACATCAAGGAAGGGTGGTTTCTCGTCATCCTCATCTTCTATTGTAAACTGAATGTCGGGGAAGATGCTGGTAAGCAGGTCTTGAAAACCAGATAGCCAGAATTGCCATTCAAATGGCTCAGTCTTTGTCGTTCAAAAAAAGTTCGCAAACAGAAATCTGTTTGACAATTACGCAGCCGCAGGCGAGCAACGGCAGTGCTACCTACATGAGGAGGACTTTTTATTGGCAAACCGACCACCCTGCCGAAAGACGGATTTATGACAAGACGATAGTGAACCTCATTTGAAAAAACCTCTTTCTCACCATCGCCGCCTAGCTGACTGGATGTTCATCCAAAGGTCGAATTCAGAAATATAACTGACGTGGGAATTTTTGTGTCATCCTGCCCACATTTTCACGAACCGGAAGGACCTCCGCAAGTGTACGCACCAAATATTGAATCGCGCATATGAGGATATGTTAAACCGAAAGATCACGAACAACATGTGCTCTCAGGAGATGATTGCTTAATTGGTATTTTAAATTAAAGATGGACTTTCATGCATAACTGAGGTCTTACAGTAACGGATTGCAAAATTTCAACAAGCTTACCAAATCATATCGCAAGCTGACGCCCAGACAGATGACGAGGTAATCATATGTGATCTACGAGGAGAAAAAGAGGAGCAAATTCGCATAGTCAGTAAAATTCAAATTAAATACTTAAAGTCAAAAAGGACAGAAGATTCAATAATGCGCGCATACGGGGTGGCCATACGGCGCCCTACTAGTTGAAAATTTAACAATCTTTAGGCTGCAGTTGAAACTAAATGAATAGAGACTGCAGGATGTCATCCAAGCCATCGCACCTGGGGTTCTCGGTCGTGCAAAACGACAGCACAAACGATTAGGAAGTCGGTCACCAGCTTCCCAGAGATAAACAGTCTACCCACGTTCATGTAAATAACCGGACTGACACCAATAAGGCTGCATTTTTTATGTCGAAACCTGTAGCAATAGATGCGAAACTATTGGCTGACGCGCACGACTGAGGAAATCCGAGTAAAGGGCACTGCACCACTGATCAGCCAGGATGGAGCAACCCTACCGTCGAATAAGTCTCGGATCCTGAAGCACTGAGTTGAGCACTTCAAGGATGTCCTCAAGCACCAGTCTAAAATTCGCGCGTCAGTGAAAACCGATTGCCGGGTAGGTGTTCGGCAGTTTTCCTTCCCTCCCCCCCCCGCCATGGCAGTTGACGGTGTCATGTATCTGCATTTGACCTACCAGGCCTTACGCACAAGACCCGATAGCGTTAGCAGCACAAAAAAGTAAAATCAGAAATGCTTTCGCATTAACGAACAATGACGGAGTAGTTCACACTCGACACCCTTCAACGCAGTCACGCGAGAGGAACGCGCTTGTGTCGATAGCACAGGCATAAATGAACCCGGCCAAATCACTCGATGGAGAAGGAGAGACCAGTTGGAGAGTTGCAGGAATTATGGCATCGCAAAGGCCTCCTCAGATATGCGCGCATATATAAAAAATAATTATAAAGACGAGGAGGGATGACAGAGAATGTGGGGAGATTGATACAGTAATTTTTCGGGCTTATTTTGCCTTCATTCAGCTAATTATAGCCCTGACCAGCAGCTGGGACCAGACACACATACATGCGCACAGACGCACCTGGCGCAGTTTGCTTCGTGAAGCCAATAGATCGCTGTGCGCCCATTCCTGATTAAATAACTACCCCATGTGTAGCGACAGAGAATGATAGGTGACAAGGTACTGAAGAACTTCGGTTCGATGAAGTGCTTATGACCCATCTGGTAGACCCAAGTGGTGGACCAACTGCGCCAGGTGCGTCTGTGCGCATGTTTGTGTTTCTGGTCCCAGCTGCTGGTGGTCAGGGTTATGATTGGCTGAAATTAAGGCACAGTAAGCCCGAAACAATACAGTATCAATCTACCCGCATTCTGTCCTACCTCCTCGCTGCTATTATAACGTAGCCACCTTCGACCTGGTAATTGGTTGCCTGTTCGTGACCTTTGCTACCCATACGGAGATTGTTTGCTTCGTGAAGCCAATAGATCGGTGTGCGCTCATTCCTGGTTGAATTACAGTAGGTGGGTGTCAACTGAAATTCCGAAATGCGTTTTCGATTCGAAAAGATTGATTACAGTAGATGTGCTAACTCATGAAATGTCAACCAAAATTTCGAAATGCGTTCTCGTTTCGAAAAGATAAATTAAGTAGTGTTGTAAAACTAATCATGATGCAGCATAAAGCTATAATGATCCAGTCACCTCAGGGTGTCGGCTTTCGAATGAACTTATTTTCGGCTGCATGCAAAATCTATACTCTGCAAAAAATGACTACTTAAGAAGCATGCAATCTTCTCATTGATTTTCGATATCCTTGAAAATTCAATTATATTTCATGGAAAACATGCATAAAAATATTCATTCTTTTACTTATTCGGTAGAAAATCACGTCTTCTGCTACCGGCCTCTGGTATAAAGAGGGGAGACGGCGGGAGGGAAAGCGCTCAACTGGAGGGGTTGTTTGTGAGCAGGCCTGCCGCCCACATTTGTATAAGTCTGGTCAACCAAGCTTGGCTGCTGCGGCAAATGCATCTTCCTGAATCAGGTGGGCGCTAATGGCAGCAGATGAGAGGTCAATTAAAAAAGTGGGGCAACACGCCGCAAAAAAACAACCACCTGTATATGCTGCCGCTAAAGGTAGGGGAGCAGCAGTAGACTCGATTAATCTGACATGAACTCTACTCTCACCTGGCGCGCCGGGTTTATGCGCGAATTGGAAACGGCAGGTGAAAAAGCTCTTATTCGAGCGACGAAGTCTACTGCATATGCGCTACTTCCTGGGACTCGACTTCTCGCATGTATTGAGGGTTGGAATAGCTGTTTCTGAAGTAGATGACGCTAACAACCAGGGATATTCAAACTACAGGTCAGCGGGGAAGGTCGGAGATTTAAATGATGGTCCAGTTGGTCAGTGAGCGTTCAGAGTCAGAAGCTAGGTAACTTGAGTCATTGGCTCATGCGCCGTCAAGAATTTTTAGTCATGCGGAGAAAGCACTCTGCCGACCTAATTGTGCGAGTGAAGCTGCTCGTTTCGTTTTTTGCCCCGGAGTTCTAAGCAACGGTCCACAGAACGTCAAGGCAAAAAAATGAGAGCGCAATGCTCCTTCCTGCTCAAGGGGTCACTTTTAAGTGATTTCAGGGTGGCAATGTTAAGAAGAAGCATGGTTTTAGACGGGCAAAGGCCTGAGCCAGTTCAATATTGGTGCGAATTCGATACCTAGGTGGTATGCTAAAAGAAGGAGGGGCGTTCAGTGGGGGGGGGGGTTTATTTTGGGTCTAACATTTCGAGTGGTGATTTCGGTTGTCAGTGTGTGGCGAATTTTGTCCGACGTGTACTTCGCATGTTCAAACTGTGGGGCTGGATTGAACGCCCGTTTCACCGTTACCTGTGTCGCCCCCGCTTTCGCTGACCATGACAATAGTTGGCGGTCCCAATGTTTGCACGCTTTCACTGCCTACCATCACGACGGTTCTTAAAACCAGATAGCGGATGAGGCAGTAGGATCAGCAGCCGGTGAACATCCAAGCTTCCTGCACCTGTGCGATCATCGCCCGCCCTCTCTATGATCTCAACGGCGTCAAAATTTATGATGTGGCCCGTCTGCGTAGCACGAGCTACGCAGAGGCAGCAACTCATGTCACAGAGCCGAGCTGAAGTTGACAAAACTACGCAAATGGGACGAATATCATTGTTCTTAGACGACCAGTCATTCCAAATTTCCCCTGTTAAGCCTTGCACGGAAACAGCGAAAGTAGTTGAGCTCAAGATGGGTGAGGGGATGCGCTGGTCGCTTTTATTAAGGCCTTCATTAAGGGGCTTGGGCAACGGAGCACTCATTAGTGGTCAAATTGGAGGGCGGGTGACGACATCGAATAGTATTCAAATGATGGTGCCAGTAATCCGTGGCCCTCACTTTCATATAGGTTCAAGAATCGGTAAAAAAAGCTTTAAAACACGAGCAATTTTTGTAGAAAAATATCATGAAATTGGTTGGACTACCTCCTTGCCAGCGGCGGTGACAACCTTATTAGCGGGTGGGTCAAAGGCTGCCACACTGTCCTTGATCCACTGCGTGTTCTGCGGGATCGCCTTCTTCATGGGGATGAAGGTCTGCGAAGGTTCATATAAGCCCGCACCCACTAGCGTGAATGCCGGTTGATAGTAGTGTTTCTAAAGTGAGAAAAAATAGCGTCCAGTTTGATTGCATGTACTGCATTAAGTCGGAAATACAACACTGCCTATGTGTACAGCCAAAAACCTCTAAGGGGCAGAGGCCCGCATTACAAAACGTAGAGAAAATTCTGACTCCAAAGGCTGATAAGATGACAAAGGAATAAGCGGAGTGAGGACAGGCCATGACCGATACTAGAACCCCCAAATTTGTGAAACCTCAAGACCTAAAATCAAACGACTACGACACTTCTGACCCGTCGTGGTTTTTGTTGTTGATTAAAGTCCTGGTCAGTTGTTGTGTGAACCAGGGGGTGTGAAATGGAGCGCCAAGGTGCGGACTTGGCTGCCCCATCCACCTGCGTCTCCCTCCCCGTCTCCGGTCTTCTTGGCTCTGTCCTGACACCAGGTCCAGGTAGGGCGTGAGGAAGAGAGAGAGCGCGGTAGATGCTGCGCAAGTCTACTGTCATTATCAACTAATTCACGTGCACGTCAGCGTGCCTACTTCACCTTGCCGTGGAGCATACGAAGGACATTGTCGACAACGAATGCTGACTGCAGACATTGGCTGGGATGAAATGATTTTATCAGATCATACGGATGGGTGGTTGATCAAAGAGCAATAAAAATAAGTAGAGAGTCGTACGACTGAGGACGTTGTCTGATAATAACTGCAAGGGATCGGAAAGCGTGCCTTATGCTGTACCTCCTGCCATTCGTAATAATAAATCATTCTCGAAAAGGAGAAGGGAAGCGGTCAAATTACAGATCTGGTGATTACCGGCTAAAGATACCACAGCAGGGGCGAGACAGGTTCCCTAATAATAAACCCCTGCCTCATCCAGTGACTTCCTTTGTGGAAAATACCACACCCATATAATTCCCCACAGTCAGTGACATTAGCCTGCCATTTATCTTGCACAGTCGTACAGGATGAGAGTTTGGTCAGAATCGGTATGCGGGGGGCACATAAAGCATTAGAAACGAGCAACTGGCAATTATAAAACTGCACGCAAGCGCGTGCGGTAGGAAGCGACTGCATCCGCCTTCATCTTCAGTTTCCCTTGTCATAAGAATAGCGATTATGGGGGCGTCAGAAGTCTGATTCATTACAAAAACTTCGCACGTTAGCTCACAAGGCCTTTCCGGGTGCGTTTTGTCGTCGCTTGTTACGGACGGATTCATTAATAGGCTACTATGATCGAGCACGAGAATACAGACCGCGGGTACTATAGGTGGTCTAGAGCTAAACTCCAGAGGACTACTTAATTCTGTGCCTTAATTCTAACCCCAACCCTACCGCCGATGTCCCTGTGCTCACCCGCTATCACAATTTCGGATGCTTTAATAATACACAGCCTCTCCAGGGGTTGCAGTGGGTGGTCCTGTAATCGAGTTCGCATTTCCAGGGGCCACGAGACAGCTTTGATGGCTCTATCGACTGTTCCCGACAGTCATGTAAGAACGAGACAGTTGTTAGTCACACAGTGCATAACGGCGAGAGAATCAGCATCAACCCGCGTGTCTTTTTTCGTATCAGAAACGACTTGTCGGCGAGTGTTTTGCTCGAGGGGAGCCAACAGCAAGATGAAATCAACAGAGCTGAGCGGGCACCAGCATTGCCAACCACAAAGTCCAATACCGCCAAAATGCATTTGGGGTAGCATAAGGATGCATACAGTCAGTAACTGAGACATGCACGAACAGAGTTAATTGGCGTGGAGGGCACACTTTCAGTCAAAACACTGATGGCTGATGATTGAGTGGATTAGAACCGATTCCAAACGTGCAAATGCGCCCGTTTAAGAAGGCAGTGATGAGCGTGATGGCGGCAGCAACAGGGTCAAGCGCAACTGACCAAGATAATCCCAGAAGGAGTCCATAGCATAATTGTTTTATGTGAAGGATGGCAAACTAGCAGAAGCAGATGTTGGTCTTCGAATTTAAAAACCTAGGCTAATTTTATCCAAACTAGGGGGTTATGCACATCCTAAAAATGACAATATGCTGCCAAGTCCGAAAGCGTCCTTTGAAAATTGCCCTGCTTACGTAAGGGTAGTGTTCTCCATCCTCATCTTCATCATCATCACTATCTTCTTCATCCTCATCGTCATCAGAACCGTGACCACCGACATCTTGACCGTCGTTTCCATAGTTTACTTTACAGCAAGGCGGAAGCAGGAACGGTGACTTGCTCCTGAGTAGGTATAAAGTTATAGTGGACCGACACAGCATCTACCGCACTCTCTCCTCATCACCTACCTGGGGGGGGGCGGAGAAAGGAGGCAGGTGGTTAACACGGCGAAAACCTGCACCCCGATGTACCGCCACACTCCTGGCCCACCCCGTACAACTGACAGGGATTCTACATAACAGTAAAAAGGGGGGACGGGTCGGATTCCGACAGAGTGGGAGCGCCATAAAAGCCTCGTTAGGAGCCAAAGCAGTCACTACTACTACTACTACTGCTGCTACTACTACTACTACTACTACTGCTACTACTACTACTGCTACTACTACTACTACTACTACCACTACTACTACTGCTACTACTACTGCTGCTACTACTACTACTACTACTACTACTACTACCAATACTACTACTACCATTACTGCTGCTGCTACTACTACTACCACCAACATCACCATCATTCACCCGTCGCGATGTGGCTGACGAGCTCCAGGCATTTGCGGTATGTGAATTGATTTTTCAACTGGCGGCGCTGGCAGACCAAGGCACCAAACCAGCGGCGATGAAAAGGTAAAGGGGGCTTTCACTCTCGCGAGAGAACATGAGATCCAAAAGACCACAAGCCGCTTGCGCAAACAGACTACATGAACGTCTTGAATAACCGGACGTAAATGCAAGACTCTCCTCTTATAAACACCGACTGCTGGGTACCATCAAAACTTTTTTAACCTCTGAGTTATAACGTTTAGCTTTCAGGCCCGGAGTTCATTTACGGGGAACCAGAATACGTTTTGCAACAGAGTGAAACAAAATCACCACTCGGAAGCAGTTTCGTTAAGTTTGATTCTGTGGCAAGAGCATCGTGCCTCAAGTGTAGGATGTGGGTCAACAATGGAGTATTTTTACTACAAAAAACTGTTTTTTTCATTGACTACTAACAGTGTTTGTTCTGAGAAATACAGTCAACCTTGACTCTAACCGAAGAAATCGGTGAGAGGAAGAAAAGAAAGAGGAAGCAAAAAGGGGGAAAAGCAAAAAAACATAGAATAAGTCAAAAAAGATAATTGCCACCTCTGTCCGGTGTGTCACCGGCGACCGACCTCTTGATGATTATGACGATGATGATGAAAGCTGGCAGAAAACAACACCCGAGTTTTAGCGTACCAAGAAAAATCCGCCAACACGGTATTTAAATAACGAGGATGAAGATTGACCACGTTCTCGAGTGCAAACAGTAGGCAGGCGGGGTCGCCGACTACTCCTCTGTGTGAGGAGCTAAAACAGCCAGTGAGTACAGTTCATAAATTGCTGCCATGAGGGCGCAATCGCGTCTGCATCTACGTGGGTCCTTGAAATCCTAATCCAGCTAATTTGCCCAACTGCCGAAGATTCACACATAAAAAACCAGTCAGCCGCATGCATGCCGGGGCGTTACATGCCGTTCCACTCTGGCAGACAACCGTGACGCACAGCCGTCGTATATGAATAATGAGAGGTCGCAGGTAGGAACATGATTGCTGAGGTCTTGCCTGCCTACACAGACCATGGCGCGAGTTGGGCGAGACTGGGTATCCGCGGGCATCTGATTGGCGGAGGACGAGCGACGCGTCCGCGGTGCCGGAAAGGCATGTTCTTTCATCGCTGCAGATAACCGTCTGTTGGTGGAATAGTTTTGAAATGAGTCCTTCCTCTCCTACAAGTTCTCATTTCCTGATATTTTCTCAACAGTCAATTACATCTACGGTACTCCTAATTGACTCTTTTTTCAAAAAATATTAATTAGTTGATCAGGATAGAAATGAGGGCGGATGTCCTTGCTACCTTACGGAGAGGTTTTTGGGCCGGAAGGAACCATTTACGGGTTACTTAACCAGCCATCTCTGGATGCACCCAGCGAAACCTCTTTCACAACTACCCCTACGACTGTGCGCCGAAAGTTCGGTAGGTACCGAGAACCTTCGGAAAAACAGTATCCTCACTCCTTCCCGGGTGAAGCCAGACTCCAACAAAAATACTCAAAAACCCTTCTTGTGTCATTCCTTCGAGGAGAGGAACAAATAGGAAGGCCGCAGCCCGATGGACATCGTCATCAACAGCTTGGTTAAAATCCCCCCTGAACCACCTCCACACCTAACGGGTTGCGCAAACAAAGAAGTACCTTGGTAGTCTTGGTCCGGTACTCTCGGTAAGCTCACTGCAGCTAGGCGCATGCTTCTGAAACTCCTTAACTTCATGAAGGCATATTAGTAATAAATGCAGAGATCTGGGTGAA
This sequence comes from Spirometra erinaceieuropaei, assembly GCA_902702965.1. Lineage (NCBI taxonomy): Eukaryota > Metazoa > Platyhelminthes > Cestoda > Diphyllobothriidea > Diphyllobothriidae > Spirometra > Spirometra erinaceieuropaei. The sequence continues at coordinate 656,789 of CACRXP010000090.1, read as the reverse complement.
CAATGGAAGGCGAAGGTATTCCATCGTTTATGCTGGCGCCTGAAAAGGTGCTATCCTTCCGCCAGATAGTCTTGCCTAGACGACAAATGAGGCACTGGCTACGGTTTTCGTCAGCTACAAGCGTCCGAATGAGAACAAGACCTGTTGTGCTCGAATCTGGACTATCTACTAGTGACGTGAGTCTATTCTTCGTCGTTGTGTCCAAGTGGATCGCCAATGAACCGCAAAAAGTAGTCTGCATAGAGTAAAACGCACGCTTCCCACTCCCCTTCTTGTCACCCGCCATCCTTTTGACCTACCTTTCTTGGCCATGAATCTACTATCCTTAACAATTTGATTCTACCTTTTCATCTCTTTTTGTCGTTGTCACTTTGTTTTCTCTTCTTCTTCTTCTTCTTCTCCTTCTTCTTCTTCTTCTTCTTCTTCTTCTTCTTCTTCTTCTTCTCCTTCTTCTTCTTCTTCTTCTTCTTCTTCTTCTTCTTCTTCTTCTTTTTACTCCTCCTCCTCCTCCTCCACCGCCACCACTGACACAACCTCCTCCTCCTACATCCTCTTCTTCTCTTAATAGCGACAGTTCGACCATCGCAAACGATGATGGCCATAGGATTCCTCACAGTACAAACACTGCTCAACGGCCTGGCAATGCAGGGATGGTACAGGGTCCTGCCATGACCGCGAAAGGATAGGGGGCGGACGGCTACCATTTTTAGACCTTAAAGTGCCTAATATAATGTGCATGCAACAGGTCCTTTCGTCTCTCTTGAATAGCCCACGGTCTCGTTGTGAGGTGTAGGAAGGAAAGGAAAACTCGACTCTGTAGGTGCAGGTCGTGTCATCCAACTGCATTGCTGTGTAACGAGTGTTGCCGATGCTCAAAAGTCCGAAGTTTTTCATGATAAGTGTCTTTGGTTAATACTGTGTCGCGTGCGCCTGAGACTTGACCACTGATCAGGGACGCTTGTTACTGATGCAATGGAAGATCGTCGTTGGCCACCAAAAGTGGTCAGGTTGCAGTTGCGCAGCACAAAAACGTGGGCTAGAACGGCTCGCAGCACGCGTTAATCGAGCCGTGCGGGATACGCGCATCCAGGATCTACTGTCGCACGCTGGGATGTAATGCCAGCCTCTGCACCCAAACCCAGCGCCAGATGGCCGACAGGCTCTGACAGCCGACTGGCACACGGCGGAGGAATGACAAAGCGAGGTAGATTCTGGGTAATGCATCCTCACAGAACGTCAACGCATTCTTCACTAAACATAAACCTGGCTCGCTAAAATTCATTGCGTGGAAGTTTACATAACTGATCAGGCGACTCGATCCACTCAGTACGGAGATTCAGCCCAAATGGCTCCCTCCTAGATGGGATTCGAGCCGCCCTCGTGAAATCCCGAACCATTGTGCAGGGAATCAGGTCGTGTGCGGGCTGTTTAGCCTGGTCAACCACTGTGCCCCAGTGCGCCTCCGGTCGTTGCGACACTGTCTTGCCACCGGATTCGTGTGGGTGAAGGGGACGGGAGTGAGGCAGATGCTGAGCAAGCCTACTATCGCCGGAAACTAGCTCACGCGCAAGTCACCGTCCTGTGCCCATGGGGCACACGGTGGACATCGTCGTTCGCGACGGCCATTTCACGCGCGCTGGCGAGTTATCCATCCGTGACGTCATCTCTTCGACATTGTGCCGTAATTGTAAGCCCAGTAGTGGTGTTTACTCTATTTACTTGATGGTGGTGAACCAGGTGCGGAAAAGGCACTCTATCCAGCAGTCTTAAGTGCTTGTGGAGGAGGGAGAGGGGCGTCAGGTAGATAACGATTTGCAAGAGGAATTTGCGTTTGTTGGTGAACGTGGGTCTGAGGGGTTCGCGACCTCCCTTGCCCTTGGAGCAGTTAACCCAACACTGGCGACCGCCAACAAAGGCTCAGGAAAAGCTCAGCAATTGGCTCGTAAAAGTTAAGTTGGCATGCTGGTGGGACTTGAAAAATTTGGAGGTGCATCAAAAAAGTCGGAATGTGTCGACTTCGTGGACACCACTTCGGATCTCTTTGAGGGATCTACATTCCGTCCACTGAAATGAAATACTTTTTGACGGGCGCTGCGGAGTAACAAGATATGTCTACAAGTCAGGATGGAAGTTATCGTCACTGGAGCCAAAAAACTCCAAAGATACCAGTGCTGGGCGGTGACGATGAACCCAAGACATTTCGACTCTAAGGCAGAAGATGGTCAGACATGAGGTTCAGGGACGAATCATCGTTTGGGATGAAAAGTACCTCTAAATATAAGGGTCCATTGTTTTAGACGTAATGCGCACAGAGAATATCAAGTCACGGAATAAAAAAGAGATGGTGATCGCGATCTGAACATAGGTGATTTCAGGGCCCATAAAGATGGTCCTCATTTCTTGTCGGAGGGCAGAGCACCACTTATGCAATGGAAGAGGCACGCTTAGCCTGCCGTTTAAAAATCCAAAATCACCTATATCGGAACTGTAGTTCCCGCAGACAGTTTCCAATATTGTGTAATTATTTACCATACTGACAACACAGGCATTAGCCAAAAGACCAGACACGCGTGTTTCGCTGATCTGGTGCCGCTGTCTGACGCAGCTGCGAGGGGTTCGTCTTATCAGTGGGTCCCTCAGCCTGCCCCGTGTGTTTTCTGGTTATATGAACTCCAGTTTCACCCAGACTTGTTTAATTTCCGAGGAAATTAATACGTGAACTTGGAGTAAATTATTCGAAACAGACCACTGGGGGACCAAATAATGAGCCGAACCTCTAGCAGCTACTTCAGGTAGCGGCACAGGATCGCCGAAACACGCGTGTTTGGGCTTTTAGCTAATACCTGTGTTGTTAGTACGGTAAATTATTGCACAATTCTCTACTACTGGCAGCCAGTCGGTGGTTCGTGAATATTACACGGTTATTTTGCAACAACCGACGGATTTCAGCTCAAATATACATATTAACTTTCGGACCGTACCTAAAAAAGTCTGTTCGAAAGCACTTACCCCAATTCGAGCATTCATTTTCTCGGAAATTAAACAAGACAAAGTTTTTAACATTTTAAATAAACTCCGGTAAATTGCACTTATCGGTAACTGAACACGGAACCAAAAGTCGGCGATTTCTGACAAAAGCAAACGTAGGGAAGTTAAAACAGCTTCGAGAGAACAAAGATATCTTGGCAGATAGACCGGATAAAGGGATGGGCATCGTTTTAATGAACTGACCGGACTGTGTGACGAGAACGAAGTTCACCTTGTCAGACCAGGAGAAATACACAAAAGTGAACAAAGAAAGGGATTGAACGGATGAAGGAGAGGCACAACTAACCGACTGCTTAAGAAGACTCCATTGCAGTTTTTTTAATTTCCTCAGAAATCGATAGCTAACTTGGAGTAAATCAGTTGATGTGAGACCTACAGAACCAATTTTGGATATGAATAGTTGGACTGAAGTTCACCAATCACTGCGGGGTAACCGCCCAACATTCATAAACTGCCAACAGGCAGCCAGTCCAAATATTCATATAAAAATTTACTCAGAGCCTGCACGTCACAATGAGACTGATTTACTCAAAGTTAGTGATCAATTTCTAAGAAAATTAAAAGCTGCAATTTCAGAACTGGAATACCTACCAGAGAGCATGCAGGGGACGCCGAAGGACCCTCGCAGCTGTGCCATACAGCAGCAGAATATCGGCGAAAGGCGTGTCTGGGCTTTTAGCCAGTAAATATGCCGTCAAGTATGGTATATCGTGCTATCTCAGTACAAACTACTAGCTGCCTATTGGCAGCTTGTGAATGTCACGCGGTTATTCCGCAGTGGCTGATGGACTTCGATCCAAATATTCACATTAAGATGGATTCTAGGCCTGTAAGTCTCAAAGGGACTGATTTACTCAAAGTTGGCGATAAGTTTCTGAAGAAATTTAAAAAGCTGCAGTTTCGAAACGGGCGTATTTACCAGAAAGTACACAGGGGACGCCGGGGGATCCACTGATGAGCCGAAATCCTCGTAGCTATGCTATACAGTAGCAGAATATCGGCGAAACCCATGTCTGCCGTCGAGTGTGGTACACATCGTGCTATCTCAATGCATCCATCACACCTGCGAATACCCATCTGCCAATCGGCAGCAAATAGGAATGCCGACGAACGCACTCAGGGAACTATTACTCGTATGAACACTAAATGTCCGATGCTCTTTTGATAACCAACCGTACAAACAAATAGACGGCGTTGCTGTGGGATTGCGTCTTGGCTCTCTCCCGAAAGACGTCTTCATTGGCAAGCTGGATAAAATTGCAACTACACGACCAGTTAAGTAGACTAAGAGGCTGCGGTCGTAACTCTGATGACATCTTCGCAATCACCACTGAAGAAACCAACCTCGATGCCCGCTTATATGCCGTAAGGCATGCACGTCCGCCGATAAAGTTGGAGGAGGCGACGGCTAGTTAGTTCCCTTTGTCAGAAGCCCTCCTAAGCAGAAGGCCTAACAGCAGCGTGCGAAGGAGCGCCGATCGAAAGAAAACTTGGTCTGTGCCATATACTAACTTCTCCAGTTTCGTACGCCGTCAAGAGACACGCAGGCTGGTCCATTGTCCGGCAGAAAGGACTAGAAAAATCCGTTTAGCGAACAGCATCGACGAGGAACTCAGAAAGATCCAGGACCCGCCGCTTCGCGAGAACGGGTATCCAGACAGATTTATTGCTAAGTACACTATCGAGAGACTACCAAAATGCATCACACTAACTGCAGGAAAGAAACTCCTGTTCCTCAAAGTCCCCCTTCAAGGGGATGCAGTGAGTGAGCTCCCAAGAAGACACCTTGACAAAGCTGTCTGACGAACCTTACCAGGAGGAAGCGCCCGGGTATTATTACCTACCAACCCCATCTTACACGGCGAGGTTAAGGGGAGGTTGCCATCTCAGACCACCTTAATGTGTATTTACTCCCTCAATTGCCCCCTGTGGAGCAGGTTATATTGCTCGCATGAGCCTGCCCCTATCCAAAACAATAAGAAGACACCTTCCCCCCCCCTCACATGACTGGGAAAAGGCTAAACTAGGTGCATAAACAGCATTATTCTCGCAACAAAAGAAGAGGCTGCCGTTAGGTTACGCAATCAAGTCTTGCGTGCACAGAAGGACCTCGTACAAGCTCCGCGTTTACCGTAATCAAAGGTCCGTTAACTGTGCATGTGCTTGTTCGCGCCCTCCTTCCGCTGGAATAGTTCTGCCTCTCACTACGTACGAAATCCGTACCTCTTCTTAGCCCTCCCCCATGCTCACACACCCCAGTAATTTGTTACGAAGAACTTTAATTGACTACTGTCATGACTCAGATGTCTTACTTGCACCCCGTTCCCACATACACCACACTGGCCCGGCGAGGATTTATCGAAAGCACACATATGCTCGTCAAACGGTCTTATGAATCCTCCTATTGGAATTATCGTGACCATCTGATTCATCAGATGATCAGGGGGAAATAAAGAAACCCCTCCCCCAAAAGAAAAGCCTTTTTGTTGTCACAAATCCGCCGTTAAAGGTGAAGAGTCGTATCTTAAACAACAGCCTAATGCCTTGAATTGGTGATTTTTTTCATAATAAGCCATTCCTAACATAGTTGTGCAGTCAACTAAACATAAATTAATGCGAAGTGAAAATGAACTTAAAATCTCAAATCTATCTTCACTCCCTCCCCTAACCTCGACAGTTAATGTCTGAAATGCAGGAGTGTTTTGCAGCAAGCAAGGATAGGCAACAATAGCCTGTGGACCGTGTCATACGTTGAGTGGTGGTAGAGGAAGTTTTACGGGTGGCGCAACACAGGACAGAGAGAGCAAGGAGACGCAGAAAATAAATAAATTTCTGCCGAAGGTCCTATCGCACGCTGCCATTCGGGAATGAAAGTGAGCGCGATAATAGAAAAATAAACAAAATACAACTTTCAAAAAATGCCGGACATTAAATAAAACGCCGCTGGTAACATTTAGTCAGGAAGGCGGGGGAATTTCAATTAATGGGAGTGGTGAATAATAAGTGATGTTTACAGTCACAGTGAATCTTAGGATATATCTTCGGAGTTGCCATCTACTTGGGAGTCCTACACCCTGTCGTTACCCCAGGATCTTTTAGTTATGATTCTACCAATAAGGCGATGAACACAGTGTAAACGACAGTAAGCAACGATAGGAAGCTTCTCACCGCTCGGGTAATGCACGTCCCCACAAAGTTCTTCTTGGGTAAGATGCACAACCGGTTAGCTAATGGCAGCGCACTCAACAAGACCGCAGGATGGGCCATGCAACAGCTTCTGGACCTCCTTGCACTTGAATACATTTTGTTGGACTGGCCAACGACAAAAACAAAGTAGCGAACATGAAGCAATCGGCACCACCTGTGGATTGCACTAAACACTCTGTCCCACTGCCGTGGGTACACTTTCTAACTCGACACTACGCCAACTCGACAGATATGGTGAACCGCTGTAAAAATGACGCTGCAGTCGTCGAAGGCAGCAGAATACAAAAAGGTGGCAAGAAGGCACGACTGGAATATTGGGAAACAGAGTTGCCACAGCACAACCATCCCAGCCCTGTCTGTCCAAACGGTCAGTTCATATTTAGAACCCATACTGCTCTTATCAGACCGCAATAGCGTGGACAATATGCCACGAAACACTGCTCACGAGATTTCCGTGGAAGGCTACGTGACCTCAGACCATAGAACGAGCCAGTGGGTAGATGGAGGCCTTCCAGAGACCATTGTTGAGTCTATTGATGCGTACAATAGGTGGGCTAATTCATGACATGTCAACCAAAATTCTGAAATGCGTTTTCGTTTCGAAAACATTAATTAAGTAGGGTTGTAAAACTGATCATTATGCAGCATAATTATATCACGATCCAGTTACTGCAGGGTGCCGGCTTTCAAATGAACTTATTTCCGGCTGCATGCAAGTACTATACTCTGCAAAAAATGACTACTTATGTAGCCTGCAATTTTATCGTCGATTTTAGATGCCCTTGAAAATGTGATTATACTTCATAGAAAATATGCATAAAATATTGATTCTTTTAAGTATTCGGTAGAAAATCACGTCTTCTTCCAATTTTATACTTTAAAGAACAGTATAATTCGGTTTTAAAAAACTTTTCAAATTCACGAAACATTTTGAACCCGACCTGTTACAATACTTGCATTCAGGGATTCAAAACTACAAGTCGTATATTTTCCGTGTACGAAAAACCATACATTTCTCTACGGTATTAAGAGGAGACCATATGGGGTTTACAAACTTAAGCAGTGGATTTGAGGAATATTCTCAACTTTATAAGCCACATTGGGAAGTGCAGATACATGACGTTTTATGAACGGCCATTTCACGGTACTAAAAAATCTCACAATTAGAAACTTTTAAAACCGAATTATACTCCTTCTTCGAGTATAAAATGGAACGAAGACGTAAGTTTCTACCGAATGAGCAAAAGAATGGATATTTTATGTGTTTTTTTCGTGAAAAATAATTGAATTTTCAAGGGCATCGAAAATCAATGAGAAAGTTCCATGCTACTTAAGTTGTCATTTTTTGCAGAGTATAGTTTTGCATTCAGCAGGAAGGAAGTTGGTTCGAAAGCCTACGCCCTGAGGTAACTGGATTATTATAGAATTACGCAGCATAATGATTAGTTTTACCACTCAACTTAATTAATCTTTTCGAAACGAGAACGCATTTTGAAATTTCGGTTGACGTTTCATGAGTTAGTCCACTTACTGTATTCACCCAAATAAATTGTTAAAATGGGAGGTCCAGACAGAGACTGACATGGAGAGAGCGCTGTTGCTGGAACAGGAGCTTGAATCCAAAACAGCGGGGACCGTGGGCGCAGTGGAGACTTGCAGGCAAACTTAATTACGGTGCAGTGGACTTGCGCGGCTCCGAGCTCCCTCTCTTTTCCCACACTTGCCGTGTTCCAGCGTCAAAACAAAGTTCAGACAGTCAACAAAGCCAGTTTGGTAAAAACATTTCGTTAATTTCGGTGAGAACGTTAGCACACAGACACTCGAGAACCTGGAGTAAGGTCACGCCGCAGGCGTAGTAACAGTCTGGTCAGTTTAAGTACCAACTGATCCGATCAAAGTCTCCTGACGTGTTCCAATATTCGCGGATCAGCAAACAGTGGTCGCAAACGTGTACGCAATGCCATCTCTCGTTTTGGCGCAAACTTTTGATACAATTTGTCTGTCAGGAGCTATTCAAAATCAATGTATCTGCAGTAGGAAATGTTGTATTATTGAGGCCGGCAGCATATTGCTGTTGTTTATGAATTCCGTGCCAGAGCTAACTTTCTCGTGACAACAAGAAAAGATTAGAAGAGCCCCATCTGATGTTGATTTGAAACAAGAAGAGATTGAATCCATTAACAAATAATACTGACGGCGACCTCGAACGGCTAGGGCAGATGCCGGTAGAACGAATGGCGTGTCAATTCCACTTTGCCAAGGTTTGTATTGCCAACAGCCCAGTTAGTCATCACACAAAATATGCTGCACACGAGAGGACGGTCGAGTCGCGTTGGCGATAACGTCTGCATTGAATATTTTTTGAGAAAGTCTGCTTAGCCACGTTTTATTGCGCCAAAATCCGATTAAATTTGCTTTTTTTTCAGAACATAACGCTTGGCAAACATTCGTCAGTAGAACGTTGTGAGTCGCTGTCGAGACACTTAATGTAACTCCTTCTTACCAGCACACATTCCACAAAACGACCCTGACTGACATTCGGTTGAGTAAGGACTTTCGAATTTTCTTGCTACATTAACGGCAAATTGTCAAATTGCCTTGGAAATGCAATTTTCCATCGAAAAGAATATCGGATTACGCCCACTGGTTAAGGCGTCGTAACTGAAGACTTTGGCACCATATCAATGCGTCAAAGTTATCACTAGAAAGTACGAGTTTTATGCCAGACCATAAAATTCGGAATGTTTTTGGTCATGCGGAACCTGCGCGGTAGGCCTACCGGAAGAACATTAGAACTTGAGAAAGCAGATCATCAAAATTGCTCAGATATAGAAACAGGTCAAGCTGATAGTCTTCTCTGCTAAGCTAAATATGTTTGATAAACGTCCAGGATCTCCGAAATAAGGAAATCGGCATACTGGATGTTCATGCGATACAGGAAACCGCACGTTTAGATAAAACGAACGAACAGAAGACTCTATCCTTAGACCCCTGCGACTGCAAGGGTGCGTTTAGCACACAAAATATGCTTTTCTTTAACCCGCTGGAACCACACGTCCACGAGGCCTTCAAGCAGGAGGCAAACAAAGAAAGTGAGAAGTGGACCCCTAAAAACGCGGCCCACGAATAATCCGTAAAGTGGATACGACGCCAGTTAAACCGTCATAACTTGAGGACGTCCATCCTTGCCCCGATGATAAAACGATGCCAGGATGACGGGGGTGGGCTGGCTGACAAAGTTGAACGGCTCGCCTACACGCGTTACATACGGCTTGGTCATGTATCAGGTTGGCGTAAGATCGGATGGCATCTAACGTGAGTGCAATGCCTCAAAAACTACGTTAATAGGGAGCAATTGCAGTCTCACTGTCAGTTCTACGAAGGACCGAATTATCCCGACCGTCGACAGCCTTCAAACCAACGACTCTTAGTGCGCAGTGATCGATTCGAGTGCGTTAGATTTACTATAGTGAAGAATGCGGTCATGTGTTGTGAGGATAGAATTCTCAGTTTCTATCCCACTATCACTTCCCTCTCACATACACCAGTCGATTTTCCTATCCGACCGACCGGTTGGTGATGTGATTGAAAGCAGCGACTGGAGTGGGGTAAAGGCCAGACGCGTGTACGGCAGATCCAGCGCAGGCCGAGAAACACGCGGCCTGAGCCAGGCTGACCCCATTTTTGTCGTCATATTGATGAAAAGGTATCATTCTAGGAGGGTGGTCTTCAATGACCCGTTGAGTGATTTCATGCATGGAAGATGGTCACCATACCATCGAGGCTAAACGGATAACGCACATTCTCTCACACGTTCTAGTGCGGACCCGTTTTCGTCTTGTCCTTGCAATCAATACTGGCAACAGTTGCCATGCATATATCCTTTATTGTCGAGGTTATTTCTAGCAGGTCTCCAAAACATCTTAAACACGTGGAGTTGCACTGAAAGACAAATATTCAAATTATAAGAAATATGACTTCCCAAATGTACTGACCGCTGTTGGACTTAGAAGGGGGCCAATTGTATAAGCACAGTTGACTATCATCAAAGGAAACATAATCGATGAAAATAGTTGAATGGACGACCAACACTCGGTCGTGGGGTACACAGAAAACCCAACGAGCTTTGGCATTGGAGTCGAATGAAAAACTAACTGGGAAAATTTTGCAGCAACGTAAACATTCGAAATAAAGTGTCCAATCTGAATCAACTGAGCCCAGACCGAAGCGATATCCGATTAGTTGATTTGGTCAGAGCTCATGCAAAAAGATGCTACGTCCACACTTGCAAATATAGGAAGGACAGACAAAACATAATTGTTTTCTGAAACGCCTAAGTACCTAGGTAGAGGTCTCCACAGGATAGTTTTCGAAACGAAAAACTTGACAACTTAGCCACCAAAAGTCGATTGAACATCTGCTGCACTTAGATGACAAGAACCTTCCAGGAGTGAATAATGTGAATCCCTGCCTCATTCTTGGCAGCCCCAAATGCGGTTTGTTGAGCGTCAGTCTTATAGCAACTAATTGTGAAGGCTTATCGGTTCTCTCTCCATATGGTTCATCTGCTGCGTATGAGATTTGAGCCTGGGGCTATAATGCTGCGCCACGCGTCGTGGCATGGAAGGCCGCCGACTGACGCTTCAACTCAGTCCACGTTGTCAGATGAGTTGTGTATGGCGAACTGATGACCTGAGGGTCAGGTTGCAACGGCTCTTTCTCAATGTGACTTCTGGCATCCTCACGCATGTGAGGTGTGCGTGTATATGGGTAATGCCTCTCAGTCGACAACCGACTGGTTACCCGGCCTTTGAAAGGTGGCAGCCTAGGCAAATAAAGGGCTGTGTGCCAAACGTCTGGGTCTCAGGGATTGTAAGCGTATGCTATGCCGGGATCAGCAAGCCATGGCCCTCGTAGTCCGGTGTGCGCCGGCGGTTCCCCTGCACCTGATTCGCTGCCGGCAGATGCGCTTGCGTTCCCGCTGAGTATACAAGTCATGACCATGGCTGCCCAGTCATCCTCGTCGTCTTTCTGTCCCGTTGTGGTGCTGTTGTTGTCGGTAAAAACCCTGGTCAAGTGTTTCTTGTGGACCACGGTCTGTGGAGTTTTGCGCATAGGTGCGGGTCCGGCCACGCCAGCCACCTGTGCCCTCCCCCACCTCGGTCTTCCTTACTATACTTTGGCACCGGGCTCAGGCGGGGAGGAGAGAGTCAGGTAGGTGTTGCACAAGTCTACTCCCAGTACAATTAATTCACGCGCAAGTCCCCTTGCTCGCATCTTCTTGGTGTGAAACACACGGTGGACATCATCCGGCACGAAGGTCGAACTGCCGGAATGAAAATAGCAAACTGTAACCCATAATTACTGATCAAACCTAGTAAACATTTCAGTGGGTAGAATGCTATTACCGACAAAGACAAGGGAGACTGGAATGGCCATTTCTGGCTTCATCAAACGAAACATAATCGACGAAAATAGTTGAACGGACGACCAACACTCGATCGTGGGGTACACACGACGTCCACACTTGTGGCTAATAAGCCAGAAATGGCCATTCCAGTCTCCCTTGTCTTTGTCGGTAATAGCATTCTGCCTATATATCATGCGCCGCTGTGCGGCTGCTGGTTGGGCTCGAGAGAGAGCCCTTAAGGCACAATGGAACGAGTGAGTTCCGTATGAACGATCGGTGAGCGCCCCCTAACATTTCAGTGGGTGTCTGCGAGCCGACGCCCACGCGACCATATCAAAGTGGGACGTAAAATAATCATATTTGACGGTCTACTCCACTTTTTTGGATGGGCAGAAATTGTTAAGCCTCCGTCAACATGGTTTCAATAAGAAAGGATTGCGTCTTAGAAGTGTCCTCGCAATTCCCGAACAGGGATATTCAGTAAGGTATGACGGGGGGCTGTATTTTGAGGCCTCACAGCGACCCATAAATTCATGTAAAACTCTGTGGGTATAATATGGCCGAAAACTCAATCGACTAGATTTGAGTTTTTTTAATCATTGAACTATCGACATTCGCATGAATGGAGCTACACCAACCAAGCTTCCAGTGAAGGGTTTTGCTCGCATGATTCTGCACAAGTTTATTGCTTTTTCTTATCGGCATGAATGACAAGTCAGAGACGGTTGATTAATATTTACAGGTAACAAAAATATCTTAGGTCACACATGAGATCATGAATCCACCTAGAAAGATTTTGCTGAATTTTTCGGATGAGATCTCCGGATGAATACGCAGAACTCCTAGCTCCTTGCAGTATGCCAGCTTTTGACTTATAAATGCGTATTCTAACAAGGACGGGCGAAGTCATCATCCGATCTGAAGTGTTGTCTCTGCTTTACGACTTTGAAATGATGCCCCGTGGCCGCTGCCGAAGTCTGTAACTCATTGGTAGGTGCTCCCAACATGTCGCCAAACAAAACTTTCTTATGCCATACTTTGCGCCTGGCTGGTCATGGCTCAAATTCAAATCACAAGCATGGTGTACATACCTCTTACATGATATTGAATCTTTCAAAAGGTTTCTGAGTCAGGCAACTAAGCTGCTTCGTACCTTAGATTAATGAAGTCTAAAGAAAGATTGAATGAGCCTCAGCCCCGCAGATTAGCGCAGAGACAACAGCACAAAAGTATATTCAATTACATGCATGATGTGAAAATTTTTCAGAGCAGTCAAATGCACAATCTTCCTGAGCACCTTCAAAGGCTGTTCAAGTCAAGAGTGAGCATGTGTGTTCGACAAATAAGTATGTTTGTAGCGGATATCAGACAACTAGAACTGGGCATAGGGAGAAGTCCTTCTAAAGGTACATGCAAATTACTTAAGAAGTGCAGCGATTCGTTATGGGGGTCGAAGAGACGCACCAAGGTATGTGGTAGTATGAAATTAGATAATGCCCAACCTGTGGGCCAACTTTTTCTGTCGTCGCTCTCCGACGTACAGTCTGTTATCGCTTTCCCCAAGTACTGGCAGTTTTATCCGCTGTTCACTCCCATTTCTCTACCCTTTGCATTTTCCTGCGTCTGAAGAGTTAACAACACAGTCGTACTAGTTGTGGCTGTTGTGCTCCTCTGAATACTATCCACGCGGTCCCCACCTCGATCCACTTTTTAGACTCGTACTGAAGACTGTTGTGTTTATTATGCGTTCCACACGCTAAAAACCCTAAAAGAAGGGTAAGGCACCCATGAACCTTCGATTTCTGGGGGTACCCTGAATATTTACCTCAGAATAAATGGCAAAATGTGGTTTACACTAATAAATAAATAGCTTTCAGCAGAAAGAGGGTTGTCGGAAACCGTCCATAACAATTCTTAAATGGTCTTTCTGCTTATAGGCAGAAAATTTAGGTGTCACCCAACTTATTGGAAAATTTCTAGCGTCCCGACCATCAAATTAACATCGTGCACATTGTCAAATGAGCGGTGATTTCAATGAGTGCACATCTAGCTTCGTTTAGTAACTGAGCGCAAAATTGAGGGGGAGAGTATTGTAAAACGTACATCAGCAGGCTCAATTATGGCCACATCGCAGGATGGCATTAAGCGCTTGAGTTTACTGGCCACAGCACATCCGCCACACCCTCCACCAGCGATAAGGACGCGATGATGGATTTTCTGCGCAGATGACATGCGACACACCACCGTCCTTAGGGTTGGTGCAGAAGACAGGAGCACTAGCGTCTTGCAGAAAGGCATGGCGGCAAAGGACCTGGGAAAAGAGTGCGTATACAGGTAGTCAAAATTTCTCCTGCGATGAAGGCGCAACATAAGGCTTCTTTTAAAAGGCTGTGAAAACGATTATTTTTACTAACGGAAATAATAATTGTCATCAACTGCTACTTGATGACAGAACCCGCCATTTAAACATGATAATATTATGCCTGGTCGATACTGTTTTTGCACGCCGGTTGTCTGAACACGAGCTGAAAAGACAGTCTCCAAAATTTACATAATTATGTTTACTGATTCCCAAAGAATTCTATCTTCCTAATTATATCTCTTCAGATTTCTGGTTTTCAATATTACTCCTATATATTGGGGTCGAAAAAGTCTCTGTTGGTGTTGAGACGCGTTAGGAATGTAACAAAACTAAAAAAAATCAGCGAAACCATTTAGAGGACTGACATGTCAGTCAAGTGCGCGAAAAAGGAAAGTTCGAACCCACCGCCGCTGTGACCTTGTCCTAAAGTTAGCAAATATAAAGTAATTTTGTCAATCGAATCTAGTTAGTGAAAACGTTGATCCATGTGCGTGGCATTGGCGAGTTTAACGCACCGCAAGTTCAACAGAGTTGTTTTAACGGACAGAGGCCACTTTTGACGCAAATCCCAGATGGGTTCGGTGCGATCGTCTACCGGTTAAGAGGGCCGGTGTCCCTCACATTCATACAACCGACACCGCTTCCCTCGCTCTCGCCGTCCGTTCGTATCTCGTTTTCTTCATCGCCAACAAACTCCTAGGGCTTTACCGCTAGTTGCCGACATCACTGCAATCCCCACTAGCATCTAACTGATATGACGTGTCCACCTGCCATTCCAAATGGGTCACTTGTACAGTAACCCGCTATTTCTTTGTATTAATTATTTTCCACCTTTCCTACTCTATGCATTTGTCATCGTTACATACATTTCATTTACTAAAAAGCCCTGTTCGTGATGTATCCCTTTGCTATCTGATATGGTGTTTACAAATTGTTCCAATGTTACATAGAAGGGAAACTACCCCAGGTGGCCGCTACACGATCACCGATCAGTCCTACTTAAACAACAGGAATGGCCACTTCAGCTTTGTCTGAGGTCGTAATGTAACCATCAAAAATAACCGGTAAGACAAACTTGTTTTAATTAGTGTAATGAATTTTCTGTAGAAAATGCGGGATTTAATGAAACGTTTAGGTCCGACCGAAACCTCTGACTCGTCCACTCGATAAGTCCCGTCGGAGTTTCGTTCTGTCTTTGTTTTGCTGTAAATATGTCTTGTTCTCATTTATTACGTTCAGACTCCCATGGCCAGCCATGTTACCCATGTGGGTACATACCTCCTTGCGGTAAACTCCCCTTTTAGTTTAATTTAATTTAATTTATTAAATGCCAGTTTACAGGCATTGTCAGTCAGTCAGTCAGTGTATTTGAAGGAAATAGGCTTACGCCTTTGAACTCCCTACTTGTACATAAAAATCGATAAACAAGCAAAAATGTGAAGAAATTACAGCATTAAGCGAATGCATACATTGATTCACATGTCACTAGCCACATGGTTAAAAAGTCACATAGTCCGCTTGTTGCTGCAGCATATATCTGTCAAGGCGACGTTTAAATGTCTCAACAGATTGAGACATAACAACCGTCGCGGGCAGGTTATTCCACGGTTCCACGACACGGTTGGAGAAGAAATATTTTCTCACATTCAGTCTACCCTGTGGCACACGTAGCTTGAAGGGATGTCCCCGGAGGTGAGTTGTGGTGGCGAGTTGGAAAGGGGAGCGATTAAACACAAATCCGACCAGCAGTGGAAAAAGACTCCTGAAGAATAAAAATATTGTTGATGGTGTTTCTTATGGTTTGGAGGGTTCATGAGAAAAAAAACTGCTGGCGGCATACATTCGACGGTCAAGAAGGGTGGGGCGGGTTACACGGTATCGGAGATTATCTGACTTCAATTCCTTTCATGAAGTTGGGGATAGTCAAAGTAGAGGCGTTGAGGAACAGCTGGTGAGACCGGCCATAGTGTTCAGAGACCGCAAACGCCAACGCTACGGTACAGTCGATCAGTAGATTTAGCACCCAAAATTGGAAGAACCTTTTCTAAATGCAAAAATCGAGTAATAGTTCTCTTAAATAAAGGATAATTTTGCAGAGTTTTCACACGCATTGGCAGTTTATTCGAAATAGCAATCGCATTTACAAAATAGAACCGACGATATTTAACAGTACGTGCCAGAGGCAGAAATAAGAAGACCTCACGGTGACTTTTACGTCGTGGGTGGATATGATGTCTTAAAGAATTGAGTGGGTTAAATGTGTGATTATATAAGAGTTTAAATAGCATAAAATAGTCCCTTTTGTAATTCAATTTAATTTAATTTATTAAATGCCAGTTTACGGGCATTGTCAAGGGAAGCGATTAAACACAAATCCGACCAGCAGTAAAAAAAACTCCTGAAGAATAAAAATATTGTTGATGATGTTTTTTATGGTTTGAAGGGTTCAGGAGAAAAAAACTGCTGGCGGCATACATTCGACCGTCAAGATGTGGGTGGGAGGGTTTTGCACGGTATCGGAGATCATCGGCCGTCAATTCCTTTCATGAAGTTGGGGATGGTCAAGTTAGAGGCGTTGAGGAACAGCTGGTGAGACCGGCCATAGTGTTCAGAGACCACAAACGCTATCGCTACGGTAGAGTCGATCAGTGGATTCAGAACCCAAAATTTGAGGAAGCTTTTCTGAATGCAAAAATCGAGTAATAGTTCTCTTAAATAAAGGATAATTTTGCAGAGTTTTCGCACTCATGGGTAGTTTATTCCAAATAGCTATCTACGGAACAATAAAGGATCAAGGCCCGTAAGCCGATAACGTTCTTGGTAAGACAAATGTCGGTGTTCTGGGGTTAAAATTCTCTTGTTAAAAAAGTATTGAACGGATTCCATTTTCTTCCGCTCAGTAGCACGCATGAGGCTAAATAAAAACGAACAGTATTCCAGACCAGGTCTAACGTACATGTTGTAAAGGCGCATTCTGATGTCCCTAGTTTTGTAAGCTCATGCAGAATAACTCCACAAAATCTCCTCTATATTTTACTTAATTTGCGAATTCTAGTGTAATAAATCTTTTGGATGTTATACCTACTACATCCCCACTGAGTAAAATGTCGGATTTAGATTGCGGTGCTGAAAAATGAATATCAGAGTAACGTTTAGATTCCGAACAAAAGGAGACTGTCTACGCTCACGAGCAATTCTCCGACTCCACTCAAGCCTCTTGCGTTGGAATTTACAGTGGGCATTCAAGTCGCACCATTGGTAACTTCGCTATTAACCTCAAACGCACAAATCTTGTCGACAAAGACGAAGGAAGTTGACTGTTATGTCTGGCTTGTTTGCTGTCACCAGACAGAAATGCCCTAAATGCCAGCATCCGCTAGGGGTTTGAATTAAGGTCATCTGGCCATCCAAAGGCACCATTTCATTATGAGATCTCAGGCAAAGCTAAAGTGGTCGTCGCATTCCTCAGGCAAGGATAAGTAGGTGCACGATACTTCCATGTTGTCAGATACGAACGGTTTAGGCCGACATGATGAGAGTCTGCAGTGCACTGGCGGAGGCGCTGTTCGTGATAAAATACCCACTGTGAAAGATTCAGGTTTGCAGTCTAAATTTAGGTCATTATCAAATGACGACGGCAATCAAACCAGAAAGGTTCCATTCAATGGTACTGTGTTCGCCAGTACTACTCCTCAAGTCAGCGATTTTTCGAAAAGCCCAGTACCTCCTTGTACATGTATATTTACAGGGCTACCCTTTTATTCTATTACCTTGTTATTATAGTTGGTCTGCATACTTACAGTTAGTATAAAATTTTGAAACATCAAGAAGTATGCTCGAGCCAAAATATAATACAGTCAAAGAAGGATTACTGCTGTTCAACACAGATTTTTTAAAGAAATTTCAATTCACTTCATTATATATGAGGGCAAGAGGCTTTTTGTATTTGTCCTCGAGGGGTTCCCCTATTTATGCAAAATGATGTCGCATATTCACACGAAAAATGAAGTTTCGAGCATGTAAAATGTGTTCTGTCACAATATAACCCTAAAAATATGAAGCGCCATCGTTCAATGTAAGTCAGTGCGGAAAGTTTGTGCATGAAAAAGTGCTTTACAAAGCTGGCTGTAAGTACTCATGTTGTAAAAGAGGTTTTGTGGAAAATTACGTAAGCAAGTTTTCTTTAACGTGCGGATTGTGTCAGCTGTCACCATCTCACTTAGTAGCGAGTAACATGGTCGGAGAACCCCCTGGCTAAGGGAGAACTTCCTACAGTCCAGCCGCGCACGTCCGCTTTTGACTTTATAAGGATGACCGGGAAATCAGTTTGCATGGGCAAACTCAAATATGTCCTCCGTTCTCAGTGAACAACCTTGGTCGCAGACGATCTGGTATTTCCAGAGAAGACTGCAGATTAGTTACCTTTAGGATATAGGACATAAACCAAACACACTCAGACGCTTCGTGTACGACAAATGCTTTAGACTTTTGAACATATTAGTTGCTCTGTGTTGCACTTGATCGAGTAGGTCAATATCTTCTTCATGCATGGTGGGGCTGCTGGCATTCCACATTCCAGGTTAGGTCTTACAAAGACACCGAAAAGTATTGCACAGAGTTTCAGCGGAAAGACTTTGAATGCCTGTCTGATCCAGTATAAGGAGCTATTTGCCCTTTGGACCATCTTTTTGCACTGTTCTGATGGCATTAGATTTGTTTTCGTCCATTCACAAAAACATCTGCATCTTTCTACTCTTTCTAATGTCGTCCCGTTAGTAAATTACCGACGCTTGGGAGAGGCATTTCGGCCTGTGTTTGGGTGTAGAGCCACTCATTTGGGCACATTAAACTTAAAAAGGCATCTTTTCGATTAAATATTCAGTTTGCCGATCTATGACTGCAACTTCTTTACATCCTCATTGCACTTGTCGTCACTCCATACTTTTATGTCATACGGTTCTGCCAATTAACTCCCTATCTGTCACAAACAAATAGAAACAATTAACAAAAATGTGAGAAAATTATATCGTCAAGTGGGGGCATACCCGATTTCGCAGAAGTGCATTTGTTTTAAGGGTAATATAGCCACATACTGGCTTCCTGCTACAGCATATGTCTGTGAAGTTCAATGAGTCGAAAGCACCTGGTCCAGACGACATGCCACCTAAGTTACTGAAGGAGCTCGCTGCTGAACTAGCCAAACTATTGCCCATGCTCTTCCAAGCCTCATTCGAAGCTGTCTGTTTACCCGCGGACTGGAAATCTGCGAGGATCACACCGCTATATAAAACAGGCAGCAAGGCATCTGCAAACAATTACGGACCACTTTACCTCACCTCCATCTTCTGCAAACTCATGGAAAAAATAATCAAAAGACAGCTAACGCGCTTCCTAGAGCAAAACACTTTATTATCTGATGCGCAGCATGGGTTTCGTAGTTGCAGGTCTTGTGTGAGTAACTGACTCTTCTGTTTGAAACGTTGTTCTCTGTCAGTTTATGAAGGCAGTACGCTACATGTAGGCTATATCGACTTAAAAAAGATGTCCCACATCAACGACTCCTGTACTAACTGAGCCGAACAGGCGTTAGGAGTAACCTCTTATAATGGATTCAAAGCTTCCTATTTGACCGTTCTCAAGCTGTCCATGTCGGTGATCAGCAGTCGGCTGAGGTTGCGTTGAAAGCGGTGTTACCTAAGGCTCAGTTCTTGGTCCTTCTCTGCATATTATTTACAACAACAATTGTGCAAGTGGAGCGTTATTCGAACTGCCGACGACGAAGAGCATTTGCAGGCGAACCTAAACCGACTCCAACAGTGATCAAAGGACCGGCTTTTGTCGTTTAATGAGAACAATAACAACATTCTACGAGTCGGCAGAGCCCGCATTCCGCACGACATGGATTACTGCCTGAATGGTATACCACTGCAAGAAGTGGATTCGCAGGAGGACTTTGGAATACGGATTACGAAATCGCTGCACTGCACGAAGGCAGCCAATTCTGCAATGTCAGTTCTCTACCTGGTGAAGCGGGCCTTCTCTGCCTCTGATGAAGACTACTCCGCTAAATTCTTTCGAACGTTTGTGCGGTCGCAATTGGAATTTACTCTCCAAGCTTGGAGACCCTGGACCGCGAAGGACCTCAAGATCGTCGAAAGGGTTCAAAGGCGTGCAACGAAACTTGTGACAGGCCAGGGCTCATTACCATATGCAACGCGGTTAGCTAACCTTGATCGCTTTCTCTTGGGTTACAGGCAGTTACTGGGTGGCCTGATACCAACCTTCCGTATCATACGCGGTCAAGACTGCAGCCTCACACCGCGGGACATCTTCGAGTTAGCAACCACCACAAATCTACGAGGTCATCCATTCAAACTACGTGTGACCGGGGCCAGGCGGGACGCACGAAAGCTCTTCTTCTCTAATTGAGTGCTTGAAGCTTGGAACGCCCTGCCTACGGATGTCGTTAAGTCTGCTTCCGTTGAAGTCTTTAAGAGGTAGCTGGATTTGCATAGCAGTGCCCATTAAATTACCACCCGACCTCTATAACCTTGACAAGTTTACTTGTTACAACACTAATGGATATATTTCAGTATATACTCGGTATATTTCATTAGGCGATGAATTGGAGGCAATGCCTTCAATTCATCGCCTACGCTTAGTGGCATGAACCTATGCAACTTTTGCCGCTGAAATATTATTTATTTCCCTGCACTCGGAACGACCACTGTACTACTGCCCGTAACACTAACAGTCGAGACAGTTTGACTATCTGTACAGAGTCGACGCTTTTCCGATTATTTGTTCCCTTTATGATGCCTTTTACACTTTTTAAGATTTTCCAGTTGCTTGTAAACAAATAGAGAGTTCCAGGGTAAAGACCTACGAAGCCCTCAATAAAACTGAATTAAACTGTAAAAAACCAGGTGTAGGGAAAATCGGACGTCTTCTGGCGTCCAAATAATTTCCTACGTTAATAAATACCACAGATCAAAACCCATTATGTGTGCGCGTTATACTACAAGAGAGCATTAGTATAAACACAAAAAGTTGTAGCAAAACCCTTCTGGGAACGGAAGATTCAATTTTCTTCGAGGTATAGCATATGAAGGCAAATATCAGAAAACGCTCTTTTTTCAAGAAGCACTGGACGGAATCTGCCGTAGGATATTCTTGCAAATGTGTGGCATTTTGTAACATAAAACGTAATACCACACTTGTCTGACTGCTCTTTGCTCTTCTAAACCATTAACTATGAGGCGTGTGCCTGACGCAGCATATCTTCTCCCTTAAGTACATCAAGTGTGATGTTCGGATTCTCTAAACTCTCCTCGCAATTGCTAATCAGGGTTAGTTTTCCCTGCTCACTCAGAACACACGGCTAATGCTGCAAACACTCAAATCTGAACTTTGTATTACTATAAATGTGGGAATCATATGCACAATTCACAAAAGACCACAATTCCGGCGGACACTAAACAGTATTGCTACTTACATAATTTCCTTGTTACGCGATAACGCACAGCTGTTTGTTTCAACCAGTCTCCTGACTTACGTTTAACTACTCCTAAATATCTTTTCAATTTGTCCTGGCATGATTCCATTAAGCGGTATAAAAAAGCAAGGAGGCACTGAAAGACGCATTACCAGATCTTTGTCCATGTGTGGCGGTCAGCAAAGTTCATACATAGAACTGCACAAGAAACAGAGTCCCCATTAGACCAGGGGATTCCAAAATGACCTTCACATCTTATGCAAAGTCACATGCCATAAAACCCTACCGGTTCGCGAAACACTAAAAATAACGAGGATACCACGAGAATTCCCAAATTCGGTATTTCATAACGATCACACAGTTTTATTCCATAAGATACGCAACCATATATAATGCCTTCCCAAGTAATCTTCGGAAATTTGTGACTGGCAGGGGTTAAAATAAAAATGATGAATGCTCTTATAAATTGTGATAAAAAATATATATTTGAATATGAACGGATATTTCAACATATAATATGAACAGAAAAGATGTGATGACGCCAACCACAGGAACATCAAACCATAAACCTAAAAAAACAGCTAAGTGTACGCCGAATAGAAAAATTTCACAAATATATCGTAAACATACATAGCTCCCTCTTATTTTCTTCTGGTTTCTATAAATCGACTGAAAAATTTCCGCAACAAATACTAGCATACCTTCAATAAACCTACACAGATTAATAGATGTTTTGGCAGATTTCGAATTAATCACTTTGACCGAATTGTGAAAAAACTCGAGATCTCGTTGGGAATCAAAATCATAAGGGGCTTGAGTACAGCCAACGCTCTAACTACCCAAGCTATGAAGTCCACCGGAAACCGTGGACTCAGTTGCCTTTGGATCAAGCTACCCTACTGCCTACAGCCTATTGCAACACATGAAATCTGCCATATCTGGCAAAACAAGCTGACTACCCAACGGAGTTTTTTTGAACAGTCAATCTGGCATCCACCAGATGACTACCAGGCCCGCCTAACTAATAGGTGTGTTTGGCAGATTTCGCAGCTGGACAAATATAATTTGTTCAATATCTGCCAAACATTTGTTAATTAAGGGGGCCTGGTAGTCATATGGTGGATTCTAGACTGAGGAGCCGAACTCCTCGCAGCTGTCATACAGCAGCAAAAACACTGGCGAGACAGATGTCCGGGCTAATAGCGAGTACCTATGTCTAGAGTAAAGCACAACCAACTGTGAGACTTGGCGGTCTTAGCGTTTGCTAGCAGACTGGTCAGTTTATCTGGACCACACAGTCAGGATCGAATGACAGGCAGGCGATTAGTTTGGACTGAGGGGAGACTGTTAGATACAACAGTTCAAACTATATAGATTTATCCATGTCTTTATAATCACTTTAGCAGGTTGGACTTTCCTGCTACGTGCTAGCACTTTTATTTTCGATAACGTTTCTGAACTAATGTTCCTAAAAATAGTTATCAGAGTTGATGAGTGGAAGCATACTAAAGGGTTTTTGGAAGCGACGATATGGGTGTTAATAGTCAGTGGTCACTAATGTTTGCTTAAACGCAAACCTGCCCGTAACGAATAAGACCAGGACGCCAGGCAATAGTTCCCCTTCAAACTCAACATAGCCAACAGAACCTTAACATATTGTAGTCAAGAAGGAAAGTTAACCTACAGCACATAATATTTAAAGAAATGAGATCGAAGTGTTGTGGCGAAGCCTTACTTCCAGGTTGCTAAAAAATCCTCAGCTGAGTGTGCACAGCAATGAAGTTGTCGCTAATGGAGCAGCTGTCAGACCGGATGACTTCACTGATGAACTTGAGAAGGTCAAGGTCAAGACGCGCAGCTCAATTTCAAAGATAAGTGAAGCTCTGCATTTATCTGGATATTCTTAAGTAATTAATGCCTGTTTTTTACTTAAGTCCGTTTTAAAAGTCGTCTTTCTATATAAAGTTAAATATTTTCCCAGTTTTGTTTGTCAATCTGGCAAAATAGTCGTATTTTGTAAAAAATCCATTGTAGTGAATCCTTTCCCTACTACCGCTTTCTAGTTGTTGTAGTTAAAAAACAGTAATACTGTCTATTCAGTGCGCGTTTGCGTACGTTGGCAACGTTTTGATCCTTCTTCTGTAACGAAAAACATTTTTATGTCTGTAATGCCCCGCAGAGCACGTGCTAAAAGGCGAAAGCTTGCGGCCTCCCCACCGTCTCTGGGTGCTAAAATCGTGACTGAAGACATGGCAGACACCAGCGTATGTTCTTCGCCATCTGCAGATCTGATTAACTCACAAATCCCTTTAGTACATGTAGAACCTCTCGACCCTTCAGTCGTCCAAAAATACGCCTCTGCTAGTCGTAGCAGGCCATCAGCCGGCGAAATAATCGATCAGCTGATTTATGGAGACATAAACAGCACTTCTGTAAAAGTGCTTGAACAAGCTTTTAAACTTATTGGGGTAATAAGTTCGGAAACTGAGGAACGAATTAAACGCAAGCATAATTTCGTACTGCGAAACATTCCGAGCCACATATCTGCTACGGAGGAAGCGCATTTGTTTCTACAAAGTTGTGGCTTGAGTTTTAGTGTCGCACAAGCTAAGCGACTTCGCTCGCTTAGCCGTAATGCGTCGATACTAGTTACCCTTTTCTCCATGATAGAAGTCGATTTTATCTTGTCGAGTAGGGAGATAACTAGAGACTTCTGCCGTAAATGGCGCTGCTCCGTTTCGCCAGACCTCGCACCCCTGCAGCGAAGACTGGATAAAGTAAAATCGGCAAAAACCAACATCAAGTTAATGACACCTACTGTCAGTCTGAATATGTACTCTACAACACCACCTGCGGCATCTGCAAGTCGCGGCGTAGTCAATTCCGTAGGGATTTCGACTACTTTTAATGCTGACCTCTTTAAACACACCACCACGCCTGCTATAAACACGCCTCTACCGACTCCCCCAGCAACCCCTAGTAAGCCTAAGCATGTGTCTAAGTCAAAGGCAAATCCAACTGCTGTCTCAGCCACTCAGACAGCCAATAAATCCAGCACCAATCGGCTAACAGTGCCTCAAATACCCCGACTCAAAACGTAGCGGGTTCGCAACTGCCCCCCAGCCCTCACATTGAGGCATTTAGGCCGAATATGTCGATTTTTCCGCCGTTTAATAAAACTCTTGTTCCAATTGAAACAATGCGTCCCCCACCCCCTAACTTGTTTCCTCCACGGCCGTTTTACCAATTTATTCCTCATGATAATGTCCATACTGAATCAGTTAATTCATCCGATCCTCAGTTTCGTTCCGGTGGGAATACGTTGCAGTATCTGCCCCGCGGATTTCCAGCTGAAAATAAGTTAGCTAGCAATAGTTACCAGTTTACCTGCCCGTCATTCCCTCCCCCAAGTCCTACCCCTTTTTATCCACGTCAAAATTTTTTGATGCCACAAAATTTTTTGCAGAACCGGATGGTTGCATCCGGACCGTTTTCTCCGTGGGCAGCCCAGAACTGGACGATGTAGCCCACCTCCCTCAAAAACTAACAGCCTTTTCCTTCAAACTTTTTGTTTTAAATGCCAGATCCTTGCTTAATAAGATGCCTTTGCTTCAGCCTCAGGTTTTCGTCCATTGTCCTGATATTGTTTTAGAAACTGAGACGTGGGCATCAGCCTCAGTAGCTGACTCCGAACTCTCTCTTCTAGGCTACAATTGCATTCGAAATGATCGTCAAGATAGCCGTGGTGGGGGCAACTGCGTCTACGTTAAGCAAACACTTACATTTTTGCCGTTGGACCTCCCGCACTTTTCCGCAGTAGAAGGCAGCTGCTGGCTCCAGGTTGCACTAAAAAATAAGTTCTCCTTACTCATTGGCTGCGTCTATCGCCCTCCCAACGCCAATGACAATTTCGATCGTTTACTCTCACAGGCATTTCATGCTGCGGCCGACTTAAGCTTTAAGTATCAACTGGTTGCGGGTGACTTTAATCTCCCTGAAGTCCGCTGGTCTCCGCCTTCAGGCCCCAGAAGGTTCGATGACTTTCTTAAGGCTGTGGATGTCGGGATGTGGACTCAGGTTGTCGATTTTTCCACCCGAGGCTCAAGTATACTTGACTTAATTTTCTGTAGAGGCTGCTTGCCATCTTCAATGTCATCCCTAGGCCCACTCGGGGGCTCAGACCATGACATAGCTGTTTCAACGTTGGAATTCGAGGCTGACGAAATGTCGTCCCAAAAGTATAACTTTTTCCGCGATTTCCGATCAACTCGCTCAACCGAATTATTAACACACCTTAATTGCTACGACTGGACTGAGTTCTTCCTTATTTCGGATGTTAATGTTTGCACTGCAAAACTGTACGAAATTTTGGATCCGCTTATTTCTCGTTTTGTCCCCCGTAAGAAAATTATTAATGTTGGGGATGAGGTTTTCCTACCTTTACCCTTTCGTCGCAGATTGCGCAGGCTTTATCGTCGTTTCCATCTGCAGAACGATGTTTCTGTTCTGCCCTTGATTTGTGATATTTTTGATCGAGCTAAGAGATTGTCTGAAGAAAAACAGCTAGCCGAAGAGGTCCCATCCTTCGAGACGATCTCGAAAATCCCATAGTTGATGCCCAGTTAACCGCGGATAGCTTCAATGATTTCCTGTCCAAAACGTTTATTGAAGACTCGACCACTCCGCTTCCGACCATCCAGTCATTGACCGGGGCAGTTCTAGAAACTATAACTTTCACTCTGTGGGATGTGACTGTTGCGATTCGGCGTTTACGTCAATCTTATAGTCCAGGCCCTGATGGTGTCCCAGTATGCATTTTAAAAGCCGATACAAACACGATCTTCCCATCCCTCTTATGCAAGATATTTAATCTTGCTCTTGAAAGTGAAACTTATCCTACCTTGTGGAAGGAATCACACATTTTGCCCATTCCTAAGCACGGCAAATCTACATCATTTGATGACTTTCGGCCAATAAACACCCTCCCTGCAGTTTCGAAGATCTTAGAGACATTTATCAAGGATAAGATGATGTGTCACTTAACAGCGAATAACTTACTGAGTGCTGCTCAGCTTGGATTCCCTAAAAGCTCGATCTTGTGACACCTGTCAACTCTCTTTTTTTGATTATGTTCTCCAATCTAGGGACCATGGTTTTGCACTTTACACTGTATATTTCGATTTCACTAAGGCTTTTGACCGTGTTGACCATGCTCTTCTCCTCTTGAAATTGTCCTCTTTCGGAATAGGTGGCAAACTTTTGAATTTTATATCCTCTTATTTGGGCACTCGCACACAACGAGTTAAGATTTCCAATACCATCTCCAACCCCACACGTGTGAGGAGTGGAGTCATTCAGGGTAGTGTACTCGGCCCGCTTTATTTTGCCTTTTCGTTAATGATGTACCCGATTTATTTCAGAATGGTAGGCCTTTCATGTATGCCGATGATCTTAAAGTTGCATATCGATATAAGCCGGCAGATCATGACATCGTGCTTGAGCTCCTAAAGAGCGATCTACAGGCTTTCGCCCAGTGGTGCCGCACATGGCGCCTTTCGCTTTCTTGGCATAAGTGCTCAGTCATGGTGGTTAGCGACGACCGCCAACCTCAACTAAGTATTGAAGGTCACGCCATAAATGTGCCAGGGGTTATAAAGGTTTTGGGCGTATCATACTCCAAGAGTCTCAATCTCTCGGAGCACTGTGCCTTGATAGTCTCCAAAGCACGTAGAACGACCGGGTTTATCCTCCGAAATTTTAAAACTAGGGACATTAGAATGCGCCTTTTCAACATGTACGTTAGACCTGGTCTGGAATACTGTTCGTTTTTATTTAGCCTCATGCGTGCTACTGAGCGGAAGAAAATAGAATCCGTTCAACACTTTTTTACCAAGAGAATTTTAACCCCGGAACACCGATATTTGTCTTACCAAGAACGTTGCCGGCTTAAAGGCCTCGATCCTTTATGGTTCCGTAGATTACAAAAGGGACTATTTTTGCTATTTAAACTCTTATATAATCAAACATTTAACCCACTCACCCCTTTAAGACATTATATCCACCCACGACGTAACAGTCACCGTGAGGTCTTCTTATTTCTGCCTCTGGCACGTACTGTTAAATATCGTCGGTTCTTTTCTGTAAGTGCAATTGCTATTTGGAATAAACTACCCATGAGTGTGAAAACTCTGCAAAATTATTCTTTATTTAAGAGAACTATTACTCGATTTTTGCATTCAGAAAAGCTCCCACAAATGTTGGGTGCTAAATCTACTGATCGACTGTAACGTAGCGATGGCGTTTGCGGTCTCTGAACACTATGGCCGGTCTCACCAGCTGTTCCTCAACGCCTCTACTTTGACTATCCCCAACTTCATGAAAGGAATTGAAGTCAGATAATCTCCGATACCGTGCAACCTCCCCCCTTCTTGACGGTCGATATTCTACCACCGCCGGCAGTTTTTTCTCCTGAGCCCTCCAAACCATAAACCCACCATCAGCTTTATTTTTATCCCTTCTGCTCAGGAGTTTTTTATCACTGCTGGTCGGATTTGTGTTTAATCGCTTCTCTTGACAATGCCTGTAAACTGGCATTAAATAAAAAATTTATTTATTCATTTATTTAATTGTTGGCATAAAATAAACGACACTGATGAGAAAAAACACCCTTATGAACAAGGGTTCACTCTATTTTGCTGCCAAATGACAAATCGTAGAGGCCTTACGATCGGAAATGAAGACACTTAGAACGCTGAAAACAAATAAATACGACATTATGCTGCCCGCTGACAATGCGAGAACCACTGTTATTAAGGGTGTCAACCACTACTTGAAAAGACAAGTTTCCGTAGACAATGAGAGCCCCTTCCCCCCAAAACCTCAGTCGCAGTAAAAATTAGCGATCAGACAGTTAAACAAGTTTCTAAAGCAACTCAAACACAAGAAGTCAAGGTCAGTAGGCAAAGGACAACGAATAAGAAGAGCCGACGCAGCGCTTGCTAGCTTTCATGATTTAATATAAATCCGCGCAATTTATGTTCTCATTGGTGATTCGCTGTGCTCGATGGCAGGTCTACCGGTAATCCTTCCATGCAGAGGTATCAAGATTGAAGTTTCTTTGTGTACCACGTCAAATTATTTATGGAACTTGTCCAATAGGATCAGGAAAAGTCGCTGTTGACTATTAAAACCTGCATTTGGCACTGATATGTTTATGAAACGTTGGCTGAATTTAATAGTAGCCACTTGTCATTCTTTCACCAACCGCGCACTCGGATGACCGAAAGTAACTAGAAGGCCTTCAGAGAAGCTTCAATATCAGTATATTTTAGGGAAAGTAGGTGTGTACCTTTGAAATCCCTATTGGTTACATGCAGAGGATATATATGGAGGAAATGGAAAGGAAGTAACATGAAAGAAATGCGAGGGGAATTGCAAAAACTGTACAGATGAACACAGAATGTCATGCGTTAACAGAATTTAGAGGCACATTAACTTGCTTTGTTGATCAAATACAGCGGACAGTTGAGGCACACTTAAGATACGGGAAATGAAGTAAAATTGTTTAGTCTACAGGCATCGTGGTGAATGCGAACAGCGGTGTGGCCCAAACTTAATAAATTACATAAACATATATTACTTAAATGTTGATAGTAGCGTCGTTATAACTCTACATAGTCAACGTTGGCTGTCAGGGTGGCCGTAGTCCGGCGTTATTGTGGTGCGCGCTGCAATGCTGAGCTGGCCTCCATTTAAAAGTATCTACCGAGCCCGACATGACAACATCCTCAGGCAAGGCATTCCAAGCTGCAACCACTCTGCTGGAGAAGAAGAACTTTCGGGTGTCTTGCCGGGCACCAGCCACACGCAGTTTGAGTGGATGACCTCTCAGTTTAGTCGTAATCGCCAACTCGAAGAAGTCTCCAAACGCGAGGCAGCAGCCCTGATTGCGCACGATGCGGAAAGCTTGTATCAGGCCCCCACGTTACTGTCTGTAACTCAAAGGAAAGAGGTCAAGATTTGCTAATCGTGTTTCGTTGGGTAGTGACCACTGCCCAGATACAAGTTTCGTTGCTCGCCGTTGAACTTTTTCGAGTATCCCCAAGTCTTTAGCGGTCCAGGGTCGCCATGCTTGGATAGCAAACTCCAGATGCAGTCGCACAAAAGTTTGAAAGATCTTGGCAAAGCAGTCTTCATCAAAGGAGGAGAACGCCCGTTTGACAAGGTATAGCATGGACATCGCCGACTTGGCCACCTTTGAACATTGCAGCGAAGGCCTAAGTGAGGTTGTGATCCATACACCCAAGTCCTTCTGGGCGTCGACTTCTTGCAGTGGTTTGCCAGTCAGACGGTAGACCGTGTGGTTAGGAGAACTGGTTCTGCCGACGCATAGGAAATCACACTTGTTTACGTTGAACGGTAGAAGCCAGTCTTTCGACCATTGCTCGAGGTGGTCCAGGTTTGTCTGCAGTCACGCCTCGTCAACTTCGCTTCGTATGGTACTCCAGGTCTTTATGTCATCGGCAAACATTGCGACATCGCAATTCAGTTCGTCTGCGCAGTCATTGACGTATACGAGGAACAGCGTAGGGCCAAGAACAGAGCCTTGGGGAACACCACTCTTAACGGCAACCTCGGCAGATTGTTGGTCACCGACGTGGACGGCTTGAGGGCGGCCGATTAAAAAGCTACGAATCCACATCAGAAGCTTACCTCGCTCTCCTGCACGGCTAAGTTTGTATTGAAGGCGGTGGTGAGGCGCACTATCGAAGGCCTTTTTAAAGTCGATATAGATGGCATGCACCATATCTCCTCTATCAACAGCCCTAGTCCAGTGTTCCAGACAGTAGATCAAGTTAGTCACACAGGATCTGCCTTTTCGGAATCCATGCTGAGAATCGGAAAGCAAATGGTTTTGTTCAAGGAACTGCATTAATTGTTGCTTTATTATCTTCTCCATAATCTTACAGCAAATGGAGGTGAGGCTGACCGGTCTGTAATTGTTCGCAGACACCCGACTTCCGCCCTTGTACAGCGGCGTAATCCACGCCGACTTCCAGTCGGGTGGCAGATATCCGGTCTCGAAGGATGTACAAAAAAGCATGTAGAGTGGCTTAGACAACTCACCGGTGGGTTTCTTCAAAATCTTCGCCGGAATCTTATCGGGACCTGGTGATTTGGATTCTTTTAGCCTCAGCAATTCCGTCAGAACCATACCCTCAGTGAACTGGACGGTCTCTATAATTGGGGTGTCTTCGAAGGATTGAGGAGCCGAAGGGTTGAATTCTGTTTCGCTACTAAAAACAGACCGAAAAAATTCTGAAAGGTGATCGGCTTTCGCCCTGTCGTCAGTGAGATGTTCGCCTTCAGCAGTCTTTAGCAGGGGTATTGGGTCCTTGTTCCGCGTGCACTGCCTAATGTAAACGAAGAATAATTTAGGGTTCTCCGCGGCACGGTTAAACAGATCCCGTTCAAATTCCTTTCTAGTTTTGAGGATAAGACCCTTGACTCGATTTCTTTGAATTTTGTACGCGCATATAGATGTGGGGCTCCTGTCAGAAAGCGATTTTTTTCACAGCCGTCGTTTTTTATTTACTTCATTCTTCAAGGGTTGCGTAAGCCATCGAGGTCTGTTAGTTAACCTCTTCCGTGAAAGCGGACAGTGGTTTACGATCAGCTCGTGCAGAATTTCTCGGAACCATTGCCAGTCTTTGAGTATGCTCCCAACAAATATGGACTCCCACTCAATGCGTGAAATTTCAGCCCTCATTTGGTCGAAATCTCCGCGCCAAAGGTTTCTTCTAACTGTCACGGGTTTCTTGGGCATGGAAGAAAGCGAGTAATCCCATAGAAGAACGACGTGGTCACTTTTACCTAAGGGGGGTAGGCATGACACCTCATCAATGCTGTCCTGTGACTTCGTAAGGACAAGATCAAGGCAGTTGGCTTGTTGGCCTTCGCGTACTCTAGTTGGTAACATGACGTGTTGAGTAAGAAATAGCTTTATTGCCGTGTTCAGAAAACTCCTATCGAAGGTCCGTTCTGAGCTATTTGCATGGGTTGAGCTCCAGTCAATATGGGGCGCGTTAAAGTCGCCCATGATTGGGATATCCGGCCGCGTAGCAAACTTTTCGAGCTCCTCCAGCAGGCGAGCGTCGGCCATGTTGTCTTGTCTCGGCGGTCGAT
The DNA here is from genome assembly GCA_902702965.1 of Spirometra erinaceieuropaei. NCBI lineage: Eukaryota > Metazoa > Platyhelminthes > Cestoda > Diphyllobothriidea > Diphyllobothriidae > Spirometra > Spirometra erinaceieuropaei. The sequence continues at coordinate 625,082 of CACRXP010000090.1, read as the reverse complement.
AAACTGTCAGGAAATCGAGGCTAGGCGAGCTCGGCACTTTAATAGACAACCAGATTGCCTCGGAACTGCACGAAAAGTTATCGGTCTTGTCTGATACATTTAGCCCATTTTTACATACGTGAGTACGCCTCCACCCTGACGCCCTTCCCTATCCCTTCTTAACATCTGGTAGCCAGGCAAGGCCAGCTCACGGTCGTCCACGTGTTGGGACAACCAGGTTTCTGTTAAAGAGATTACTTCAGGGGATAGGCCGCTGAGGTGGATCTTCAGCTCGTCGAACTTTGATAGCAAACTCTGCACGTTGGTGTACACGAATTTCAATTTCCGGCTGACGGAAGATGTGGTTACATTTGGGTTAGCGCCTTCACTTAATATGTCGGCTGCGCGGTCATTCGGACAGGATCTGTCCAAAGGAAGAGTGACGGACGCCGCCGTACTTGGTTGTTGTATATTACTAAATTGTACTCTCCCTCGCTGAGCCTCTTTCTTAGTTCTAGAACTAGCTTACGACCTTTGAGCCGTTCGGCTGGCGAGTAGTCCGGTTGAAAAAAAAACACCTGGGTTGGAGCCTTTAATCCTGAATCGCCTGGAGTAAATGAGACTGGCTTGGTCGCTGTTGGCCAGCACAACTTTAAGAGGCCTGGGACGAATGGACATTGATGGATTATCTGCTCTTTTTCCAAGGCGGAAGGCTTTGATCACTTCAATAGCCTCCGTGGGTTCCAAAATATCATTGAGAAGACCTTGGAAGAGTGATAGGTCTTCCGAAATTCGCTCCTTGGGAGTAATTGCACTTGATTCAGGGAACCCCTGAATAATAAGACTGTGATGGCATCCAAGGCTCATACTTAGCATTATACCATAAATAAGGTCTTTGATCTTCCTGGATCAAAAGACCTCAAAATGGTCTTAATTTCCTACTAAAAGTCGCACCTGATCAAGATACTCCCAAAGCGAATATACAAATCGATGAAAACGCCCACGAAACAATGGGAGTAATGAAGATATAAGAACTCCCACATTTGAAAACCCCCAATGACCAAACTCCTACTCCATAAGATGTGCGACTACATGGTATCCTCCCAAGTTCTACTTGAACAAGTCGAAACTCAGCAGAAATTAAAATAAAAACCAAGAATTCCTTTTGACAAGGCAATGCACATTTTAAATAGGAAAGGACACTTCTTATTTCAATTCGTTGACATAAAATTTGGTCCTGAAGGTCTCTTATAGTAGCAGTCATATAAATAACATAAGAACACAATCTTAAAAACAATTTAAAATACGATAGAATAATCTACAAGCATACCATAACTACAGAAATTCCATCTTCTCTCTTCTTTTCGTTTCCAATAATTGTCCCAGGAGACACTAAGAACCTTCAAGCAACAAATAAAAAATACCCTTCGACAAAGCTCAACATATCAGTTGTCCGTAAGACTATATGGGACTATATTAAGCCTGTGTAAAATTATATTGAATTATATAATGGGGGAGCGCTCACCGATCGTTCATACGGAACTCACTCGTTCCGTTGTGCCCTAAGGGCTCTCTCTCGAGCCCAACCAGCAGCCGCACAGCGGTGCATGATACATAGGCAGAATGCTATTACCGACAAAGACAAGGGAGACTGGAATGGCCATTTCTGGCTTATTAGCCGTCGTCAGCCAGTCATACCCAAGCCCGAAGTGTGGAACACCCGAACCTCGAACTCGCGACCTGTTGGTTTAGAAATCCACGCCTCTACCCACCGGGCCACGAGCCCGTTGTCCTGTCGGTTTTCGATCGGGAATATACAATGTTAGGGGGCGCTCACCGATCGTTCATACGGACCTCACTCGTTCCGTTGTGCCTTAAAGGCTCTCTCTCGAGCCCAACCAGCAGCCGCACAGCGGCGAATGATATATAGGCAGAATGGTATTCCCGACAAAGACAAGGGAGACTGGAATTATATGAACGTGATACCTTACACAACATTATTTTGGTATCTTTTATTGTGACTCGCCAAGGAAAGTTTCGTGCTCTTGATACACATTCATCCTTTTCAGCTTTTAGTCCAGACAACTATGACAGGCCTTCAGGGAGACAAACGGATGATGCGATCAGCCCAAATTGACATCTGACAACCGCCAACAAGCAGACACCAAAACTGATCAACTCGCAGTTACTTTGAGCTTAAGCCAAAATCAAAGTTAGTGACCCCGAAAACTTCGAACATCCAAGCTTGAATCTTTATATTGTATGTCTCGTTCTTTCTTCTAGCTTCTGTTACTATATTGCCTTGGAATTTGGTCTCTTTAACTTAAAATAAGTAGACACCCGAAATAAACGTAGTCGTATTGCAGCCGAAATGGATGTGCTTGCTTTAGGTTTTTTCCTTTGCTCCAAAGAGAATAATAGTGCCTAAGAGGTGCTATAATAAACTTATCCTGCTCTAGTCTGTTCTGTATTCGTTGGTAATTTGTTCGAAAAACAGGACGAGCCGGAACAGTACCTGTTTGAGGTGAAGACTAAGTGAAGTGATCTGTATCACAGTGTCTGGGTGACCTAGCAACCCATGTTCACACATAATAACAGCAACCGTTTTTACGTTCTCCTCAAGGAACAAGCGACATCCCTGCGATGAATGGGCGGTGGCAGCTTAACCGTTTAAAGTGAAAACGCCACACTACATCCAGGCCGTTCTCTCTTTCCACGCGTACCATGTCCTTTTGACAAGGCAACTACAAGGCCTCTGCCTATAAACCTAGACTCAATGAACAACACCACTAAATCTGCACATAGGCCTGTAAAATTATAACAAGTGTATTGGTCCCTGCCCGCACTCAAATCAAAATCAGGCTAGCTGAGACCTCAGGAATGCGAGATATGTTATAAAAATGTCCAATAAAAAAGAAGCCATTGCGGCCTGGCCCTCAGCTGAGATGCAGGGCATGTCACCATATCGACTGGCAACCCTCCTGGCTAAAATGTTTAAAGCCTCACCATAGTGTAAAAGGCCATCAAATTTATCAGAGTGAAAAGAGAATTTTCCGCAGCGGTTTGAATCGGCTTCACTGTCAGTATTCTCTTCGATAACGTACCGGTCAGCAGTCAGTATCCAGCCGACCAACGATGGCAAAATGGGAGGCGGCAGGCAGCGGCATACAACTCAGTTAGGTGCGTCCAGCATGCCCACGTATGCATACATGATAGCCCGCCACTGAGGTCCCCTTTGATACGCAGCACAGCAAGACGAATGAGTGATGTCTAACACCAGTACTTCATCTGTCCCGTGATGGATGCGCGGGTGTCTGATCAGGTAACTACGCAACAAGGGTGCGTAGGGACCAGGGCGGCAAGGTGAAATAATGTCGGCACTGCTGGCCTTCCTGCTGCATTCTTATCAGTGTCCGACGTTCGTCCATGGCAAGCCGGATAAATGGCTTTCAGCTAGGGCGAGGACAGTCCGGAAGGGTTAACGTAGATGAGTTTGTGTTTAAGTTCAACCATGATAACCATGTGTTTAGCGGCATTGGGTTGAATGGTCTTGTTGGCACTGAAACGGATGTTTGAATGATGACAAAAAGAACCAGTATTGATCCTGAACTTGTGTCACCAGCGAAGGCATGCAGACAGAATTTGAATATCGATGAAGTTGGCTCGCGACTTTGTATATTTTTACGCTTCTACATTCTCCCTGAAAGTTTGAGTTATGCTGGAGTTGATGACGGTTTTTCTATCTTTCCTGTTTGTTTTGCCAGCCTGTCCATCTTGATCTAGTGTTACCTAGGATTCTGGGTTAATTCTGAGGCACTTTTGGAGAATCACTAAATTGCTTCGCGTAGATCATTTCTATCCTTCTTGTTTGAGAGTATCCATAGTCACGTCATAATGGAAAATCCTATTCGAAAGCAACACATTAGTCCTCCTCGCTATATGGCTGCTCAGTTTTGCTTAGATAATCTAAATCCCAGAAAAGATGGTGAACAGACTAGTCCAGTCCAAGACCTCGGTGTTCGGAATCCTTTCGTTTCCAGATCTTTAATCGTCTTCGCCTTTGTAAAGCTCCACGCCTTAGAATGAGTGTTTTCCTAACAACGGCATTCTACACCCTCAGTTGAACGTTAAGGACGATGTAGTACTCTTTTCGAGTCGACTTTTATGGCCCGCCTTAGGCCTGGTTGGTTTATTTAGCCAGGATGTAATTTTGCCTAGTGTTTTATATGTTACTGGAAATGGCGATTCTCAGGTATGAAAATTAGTTCCCGACGACGGAGTGAATTTCAACGACAACTATCTCAGGTTCACTGCATTTAGCATATGAGACCGGTTGATGTAGGACAGACGTTTGCTCCATATTTATTATCGATCCGAAGTTGGTCCATCCAGTGAAAAAAATCCCCCTCCGTTACTTCCTTGTCTCGATTATGGTTTTCAGTATGTGCTCATATTTTATAGTATCATTTTTACCTCCAGATACCAGGATTAAATACCTTCCCCTCACTTCCGCAGTTAGTGCCAATTTCGAACTGATTTTCTACTGAAAAATGAGGCTGCAGATCCGTAGAGCCAGTGTCTAAACCTGCACCACATTACCTGTCAACGTGGAATCTTCTCAGGCTGTCGTGAGCCATTGCATTGTTGCTTAGATGATAATCTTTCTGCATTATCATGCCAAGCCCGAAGTTTTTCATCATTTTTTCGATTATTTTCCAGTTCAGGGTGCTTAAGTAGACGAAGATGCTGTAGAATCTGGGCCTAATATACCGTTATTTTCATGTATCTGTTGCACTTCGAAAACACTGTTGGTTGTTCAGTAGTTTTAGAAATCCTTATTGTGTTCCTGAAGCAACGCCCAACTTTTAGTATAAACTGAAGCAGTAACGAAGGACGAGAGCTTGCAGGCTTCTGATTTTTATAATAGAGATATGGTACGAAAGCCATAATTCATGTAGTACTGCGCTTCCGAGCCCCGTTGAGATATGTAATCGGAGTCCTGAAGTTAAACGAACTCTGTCCGTATCTCTTCAACTTCCGGAAGACTATTCTCATCGAGACGAAAAGTTTAAAACTGCCGTATTTCTAGATCTAAGGGAATCTAGTTGGTACCTGTGGATTACAGCCGCACCGAACCGGTCATATCCTGCCGGGGCACCGCAAAAGTTAACACCACAAAATTGATCCACAGTTTCTACGGAACCGGAATCGTTTCCTTTGGGAAGAGCGGGAGTGCATCAAAGATAATTTAAGGACGGTGAAAGTCCTTTCTTTCTGCCCTGTCAGCGGATCTCTGAATTTCCGCAACATCACGTGTCGGTTAGTTCTTCTGAATCTAACGCTGTCTTAATTACATCCATTTTTGTATCACCAGTGGACGATTCGGCTTGCAACAGCCCCTATGTTCACATACTTAAGAGCAGTTGACTATCCTGTCGTTATCATCGAAAAAGTACTGACATTGGCAGCGTGAGTGTCCACTGCCCTCTGCCACGGTAATACAGAACGGATGACCGTCTACTTTCCCAACTGTTCTTACCTTCAAACTTCAGGATTTGTGTTCAATTTTATGAGTGGATTGGATTTACGCTCGTAGTCTGATCTTATAGACGCATTGGCAGTGGTCACTGCGTAATTTGTGGACGCACACCTCCTTTATCACGGTTAGACACGTAGATGCATGCACGTGAGTTTATACATCATGCCTACTTCCGCGATTTAAGTAGGCTGATATATGTACAGTGAATCTGTCAACTTTGTGGATACCTTCAACCACGTGGTGGCGAAAGTGGTGTGCTGCCTGTTTAACCATTCATAGACGACTCTATGAATGACCATTTTGGTCCCTGAACCCAAACATGCGGAGGAAATACAGACAGTTCTGGCATGTATTTTCGTAGCTGCGAATTCTGGTAGTCCTGGCCCTGCAATGAAAGCCTCTGTGCTGACACTGTCGCCGATTCTGCGGGAAAGTCAAAATCGGGACCCCATCAGTTTTAATCCAAAGAGGGGTCCAGCGCATTGTTGTATTTCATCAGAACGGCCGCTCCGCAGGAAAATGTATTCTGCTCCGCTTCCTTTAATCGTTTTGTGCAACTGTTCCATTGTCGCGAACGACGGCGCTTACCATGCGTCCAGTGGAGAGGACGCAGCACCGGTGACTTGTGCGCGCAGACTTGAGAGGAATCTGCCGCACCGTCTCCCCGCTCATCACTCTCACTGCTCCGATGGCATGGAACTTTCAAGATCACCGAAGGTGGGCTCGGACGCAGTGGCTGACAGAGCTAATCAATTAGTCCACGCTTGCCACACACAACATGGTACGAGGTTCTTACGAGGGCAGTTCGGGTGTCGTATCAGTGAGTGTCAAAAAGACCGTATTGAGAAGGAGCCAGTAGGCTCGACGCTCAGTCTTCCATTTGGTCACTTCACAGGGAGGCGGGCCTGCACAATGGCACCAAGGTCTACGGACTGGCGGGCCATTTAGCGAGCGTCCAAAGTGGTCCTCTTTCCTGGTCAGTCACTCATGTGTTTATCTAAAAGACGACTATCATTGCAGGCTGCTTGAGTAGGCCAATTCAGTCCGACTTGAAACTGATAGGGAAGGACACTGGCATGTTTATCAGCTGCAAGGTGTACATTGCCTTAAAATCATGGTCGGCTGGCAGAGCATTTGATGGCTATCGTTCTCCTGTTCCTTGAAGTGGCAATTTGTTGTCCTAGCCATTGCACGAGAGTTAGACCGTTATTGCTGACGATATTCACCATGTGCTCCACAGCAGGGTGAGATCATGAACAATGAATTGCGCGTGAGTTAGTTTAAAGTGGTGGTAGACTTGCGCCGCGTCCTTCACACTATCTCCTCCTCTACCTGGACCTGGTTTCATGGCAGAGTTAAAAGACCGGGGCAGGAGAGGACACACGTGACTGGCACTCCAAAAAACCCGCACCTAGACGTATTAACGCACTCTATACTGACCAGGATTTTGCACAAAAAGAAAAAAGGGGGTGACTCAAATCTCAAGTGGTAAGGCGTCGGCCTGCACATGGGCGTGGGACCACATCCCCAATGTTCACATATGCTAGGGCCGCACATTGCAATATCGCCTACCAAACCTCACTCCTTTTGATTCAGTGCATCGACCGCGTAGTCTGTTTGAGGGATACATATAGTAACCGCGCGATGCTGAATCGACATAACTATGCGGAAGTAGCTTCTGAAAGAGCTAAAATCCCATACAGCGACGTGGAAGAACGAGCAGGACTATGCACACATGATATGATCGTAAGTATCGGTCTCCCTGAGATTTTCTAAATCGGCACCTCAGTAATTCTCCATGGAGTAAGAGATTGAGCCATCTACTACGTCTTTAGCACTTTGGTCATACGTTGGAAATGATTATGAGTGCACGGGCCACACCCGAGCAGAATTTGGTATCTATATCGTATACTGACCAGAAGCTGGTATACCCAAAAGAGATCAAGGACGGTTCGGTGTCATCTAGCAAATCCAGTGCCGCCATCGTCATTGCGATTACGCAAGCTACAGTAGATATGCTAACTCATGAAATGTCAACCAAAATTTCGAAATGCGTTTTCATTCCGAAAAGATAAATTGAGTAGTGTTGTAAAACTTATCATGATGCAGCATAAATCTATAATGATCCAGTTACCTCAGGGTGCTGGCTTTCGAAAGAACTTACTTTCGGCTGCATGCAAGCTCTATATCCTGCAAAAAATGACTACTTAAGTAGCATGCAAATTTCTCATTGATTTTCGATGCCCTTGAAAATTCAATTATATTATATGGAAGACGCGCATAAAAATATTTATTCTTCTACTTATTCGGTAGAAAATCACGTCTTCTTCCAATTTCATACTCAAAAGTCGAGTATTATTCGGTTTTAAAAAACTTTTCTAATTCCCGAATAATTTACAACCCGACCTGCTGTTACACTTGCATTCAGGGTTTTAAAACTACGAGCTGTATATTTTCCGTGTACGGAAAACCATGCATTTCTCTACGGTGTTAAGAGGAGACTATATGAAGTTCATAAAATAAAGCAGTGGATTTGAGCAATATTGTTGACTTTACAAGCCATATTCGTAAATGCAGATACATGACGTTTCATGAACGGCCATTTAACGGTATTAAAAAATCTCACAATTAGAAACTTTTTTAAGACCGAATTATACTCTTCTTTTGAGTATGAAATTGAAAGAAGACGTGATTGTCTGCGGAATAAGTAAAATAATGAATATTTTTATGCATGTTTTCCATGAAATAAAATTGAATTTTCAAGGGCATCGAAAATCAATGAGAAAATTGCATGCTACTTAAGTGGTCATTTTTTGCAGAGTATAGATCTTGCATGCAGCCGAAAGTAAGTTCTTTCGAAAGCCGACACCCTGAGGTAACTGAATCATTATAGATTTATGCTGCATCATGATAAGTTTTACAACACTACTCAATTGATCTTTTCGAAACGAGAAAGCATTTCGAAATTTTGGTCGACATTTCATGAGTTAACACATCTACTGTAAATCCTGCGACGGCTGAATATTCAAACAAGCTGACATTAATTGGCAGTACGTCGGGATGGTCCACTGTAACGCGCCAGCAACCACAACTCAAAAAGTAGGCTGTGTTTTCGACCTTGTGAACACAATGAAAATGACGAAGACCACCAAAAAGACAGTAGCTTGCACCCAAATAACATTTAGCTCTTACAGACAGACCTCCCAGTCCAATTTGTTTCCGATAACGTTCATGACCTGCATGCAATGAGTACCGATATAAATTTATTGTTTTGGATAGTTTTTTTTAATATTGTTGGATCAAAAAGCCTAGATAAATATACTGACTGTCCCGGGGATCGACTCCTCTGCTTTATTTCAATATTGGCCTGTGAATAACGACTTTTTCGCCACTACGGTGTGACGGCTAGTAATATGGTCCGAGGGCTGACACAATGGGCCACAGCTGCCTTCATAAACACAATAAGAGTCGAAGAGTTTGCAGAAGAATATCAGACGACAGTGGACTGGCACAGGAAGCAACGCAGAATTCGCCTAAGTGATCGCCGACCAACTCTTGCGTCACGCGGATGAAATCACTGATGCTCTGCTGTGTTTTTGGTTTGATTAGTTGTTTAGGGAGCGTTAAACAGCTACTGATGATGCTTTTTGCGAAAAACTAAGCGCTTAGGCCTTTGCGAGTGCAGCTGGATGTCGAAAGGACGTCAAAAATTCAGGAACGGAGTTGTAGTTAGCGATGAAACTGAAGAAATGGTGGCTGGAAACAACGGCTGCCGCTTCGCCCGTCTCCACCGCTAGGCCCAATGCAGCGCGTCCCACGTTGATGCCGCACTCTAGGTAGGGGCAGGCAGGCAGATGCCCAGTGGATTGTCATGTGCAAAACTCCTCAGCGAAGTTCCCCATGTGTTGTGACCTCTCCTACCGCAATTGAGACCGAGATGTCCGGTACGACTAATGCGAACTCCGGGGCTTTTTTTCTATTAGGAGCCCGTGAGTAGATTTTGAGTGTTGGTCCCCTTAGTTCCCACTTTTCGAGCCTTGACTAATTATCACTTTTCCCTGGTCTCTTACAATCGTGCCGGACGGAAGACTGACATTTCAGGCCTGA
>CACRXP010000090.1:598226-614748 GCA_902702965.1 Spirometra erinaceieuropaei | reverse complement strand
AATATCGCGTATCTGTAATGTGCGAGCTCCATTATACGTCGCAAATGCTTAAATAAGATCCGCCATTTTATTTGGGTCCTGGGACACATGGTAATCTAGCGTTACACATTAGGATTACCACTGTTCACGGAGGATGTCGGTGGTATGTCCGAAAGCTGATTTTTAGAAATGTGAAATAGCATGCACATAACGCATCTTTACTCCCAATAGGAGAGGCTTTATTCGAGGGGGCAGAGAGTCTCAGACTCTATTTATGTGGGAGTGTCAAAAAAATCACATGAAGAAGGCGCCATCTTTGTGTGGTCCTCAGTTCTGCGTAGACCCCGCCAGTTTGCAGTCTACTAAGCCACGGCCGAAGGTGCGTTGAAATAGGCTTATGCGCGTCAGATTTGTTATAAAGCCTTCGGCAGTGGTTAATGTCAGGAGTGAACTCTAACCACTACTACTCTCGGACCTGGTCCAAAATAGAAGAAAGAGACAAGGGTCAATGTTGGAACTGCGTTCGCCGATTGGGTTAAAGGGCATGCTTGTCCCGTTGTGCCTTGGGATTGAATGTAGAGCCCTCGAACGCAATCCATTTGTGAAGAGGCATACATGCTAAAAGGGGCACATGCAAAGATAAGGGCGACTGGAGCGACAATCAGCTGTGCCCAGTCCCAGGTTTGGGGCACTTGGGACTCGAACTCAGAATCTCTGGTCATGGGGTTGGACGTTCTGTCATTGAGCCAAGGGTCCGTTGTCCAGTCGGCGAAAACAATTCCAACAGTTCTTGATTGCAACTGACAGAAAGACAGGCCTGTGGCTCAATGGTAGGGCTCGTTGACTACAGTGAGTGGAATAGGAAAGGAGTCGTTGTAGACTATTCCTCGCCCGGAGCAAAGCTTAATTAATCTGCCAGCTGGTGAGCCTTTATCTTGTTGTGAAGGCATAAGACCTGTCTGTTTATTAGAAGAAGAGAATAATAATTGACTGACTCGCTTTGGATGGACCCCAAGATCTCTCCTCTCAGACGACGCACCGAAGACAGTGCTGAGTCAAGCTGACTAGGGAATAAATCGGGTACAGTAGCCGATGTCGTTGCCTATAATTAGGAAACCTAACATTCGATTCGATATTATACTATTTTCTCTTTCCTTGGCCTGGTCTGTCTGAGTTAAATCAATTGTGTCTGGAGTTGGAGGCATTTCCCGACGTGGGCTGAACCTCCATTTAACTCTTGTCACATGCACGCAAGACACCAGTTAAGCACTCGTGTGAACGTAGTGCTGCCCGGCCGACGTATGCCACCATCCAATATGGAACAAGTTTTGACTTACCCCAAGCGAGGACGACCGGCCGCACTCTGTGAGTCACACTCATAACCAAAAAACCTCGACTATACACGTAAGCGACCGTAAATTCTTGCGATGTTGATACAGTCTTCATAGAATGCGACTTCTGACGGCCTGTTCGTTTGTTTCAAAATCACTTGGTCTTCTTTGTCCTGGCAGAATGAGAAAAATTCCAAATACCAGGTAAATGTTTCAGTACAAATATGCATTCCGGCCCTCCAACCTCATGAGTCACACACCTCACTTTAGAACTAATAGACTCTAGAGGAAAAATTAGTAGATTTTCTTGTCCTCAAATGATTACAAATCACCATACCCTATTTCGTTCTCCGGATGTCACGACACCTTCATATATGAGAACTAAGCAAAATAATCAATATGCGATTTCCTGTGGTCCTTATATCAGACAGTATATGCATTTCGGCACCTACATTCCGATACTTCTTCTAGCAGATAAATAGAAGCTCATATTAGGGTATCCACTCACCGTTTATATATCGTAAAATTGGAAGCTGAAAGCCCATGAGAAAAGTCCCAAAGTGGACCAAAACAAATAGAAAGGACATGCTTCGAGTACACAAATGATCCTCGCGAGCAACAGATCAGAGAAGCAAGAGAGTCGAAATAGGTCAAAACATTCCCGGAATGCACTACTGTTTATGTAACAGAAGAACAAGTGATATTTGAGTCAGGGAGGGTGGGGGGGGGTGCTGAGGGCTTGCTTACATCTTATTTTCCAGGGTGGCCTTAGCTAGGACAGTAAACTGGCATCTGTGGGGATTTGGTACTCTGTGGGCAGGTGTTTTAGAAAATCAGATGCCTTCTCGTCATCCAGTTCGGTCTCATCTTCCGAGCTGATGACACTACTCTCGAGATCGTCGGAGCTTGCTGAGGGAGGTATGGCTGCCGGGCTGCTAAGACCGTGTTCCAGATGATCAATAATGTTTGGGTGAGGTCGGTGTCCGGATGGATGATGTGACAACCACTTGGCGGTGTACTCTGGTGAACCGCGCGGATCGTGCACTCCGGCGGCTGGGCAAAGCCAAAAGGATCGCTGATCTGGCGTAATGTTCTTCTTCTTATTCAGCTCGATCTCCTCTATCATCCAGTTAACCATGTCTGGTGAGAAAATTTCCTCAAAGTAGCTGCGCATCTTCGTCTTAGAATTGATGATTTTCACCTTGGAGACTGTATTGATAGGCAGGAAGCCGCGAATAGCTTTCCACGCGGCCTGGAAGGCCGTACCGGGTAGAGTACAAAAGGCCTTTCCTAGTCTCTCTGGGTAATGATTGGACAGGATCTGCGCGCAGTCATAGGCCAGACGTGGATGACAGGCAGCCGTGCTCATGCCTTGCAGAGGAGAAATATAAAACGGTTTATTAGATCGCACAGGGGGGGGAGGGCGAAGGGGGGGGGGGTTTAATGTCCGAAAGTAGTGTGGTCAAAGCCGAGCCGATAGATTACGGCCATAGGCTCCCCGTCCTATGAAATGGCAATGTTTGGACTTAGAAACACCAAAGAACACAAAGTGTCAAATACGATGTTTATCTCGATGCAAGCGATTTTTCTCACTGAGCCTGGGACAGCTAATGTCATCAGCAGTATTCTTCTGCCAGACCGCGTTGGCATATTTCGTAAAAGTAAGCCGTTAAACTATTAAAACCATCCTCAAACCCCGCATTACTCCGGTAAAAACGAAATGGAATCAACGCTTTCGTGGCTGATCAAATTGTGAGGTCAAAAGGCATAAAAATGGTAATAGTTTCGGAAATGGTTCCTAGAACGGATGATTTTCCATAAAATTCGATGTCAACGTTTGCTCCGCGCCGCGCGTACAAACTTGTTTGGTAATTCTTGTCTGTTTGAAAGAGACGAACTTTCTGAAATACTCATGCTTTTCATTGACAGCCAATATTCAGTCAATGGTTAGCGATCCGTCACAAATAGCTCCATGAGCAGCCAAATGTTTCACTTGGACTATAACGCTGCACTATCATCCATTGTGGTATACTGTTAAATGCGTGATCTGAATTTGCTGTTGGTTGTCAGGAAAGTATTAGGTTGTCGGGAAAAACAGGCCGATTTCGTGCCCTAATTCACTGGGTTTCTGTAGTGCCATCCGTGAGTTTCCGTGAAACAGAACCGTGCTACGTAGATTCACTAGTGCAGGTGCCGTTTCTTCGAGTTGCTTGCAATAACCGTCTGCTGTGATACCCTTATTGGTGTCGAGGAATCTGCTGTGGACAACAGCAATAGCAAACCACCAGACAGTTACCATCATCTTCTGCTGATGCAACTTCGGTTTCGGGGAATGGTTGGACACTTGGTAACGATCAGATCATTGCTCTGATCGCTTTCGGTTATCAAAAAGGGTTCATTTTTCGTCACACGTCTCTTTTCGACCCAAAAATGAATCAGACTTTGGCAAAGAAGACAATCAAACACACGAGAAAACGTAGAACTCTTTGATTTTGATTGAACACATGGGGGACCAATTTTTCGGGTGCTTTCCTCTTACCGATTCATATCAATTGGCCGCACACTGTTTAAATACTGACACTAAATGCCACAGGAATTTCTTTGAGGCTCTAACGCCGGCATTACTTAACAATAGCTTTGAAAAGTTCATTGTCGAGAGTGTATGGTCGTCCTTTACCTTATCCATATTCAGGGCTCTTATTTTCAATACGACATTTCTGAAACCATGTATATACTCTCCGACCACTTGTGGACCCTTCCTCAGGCTCTGTTGATATTGATGGCACGGTAATGTCACATGCAAGGAAAGTTAACACATCTCTTATTTTTATGTCCATTATCAAAGGCCTATATGCTTTAAAATTGTACTTTGAAAGAAATTGTGGGAAAATGATTAAATAGTACACATCAGTTATTAATCATGTAAAGTTTCGTATAAGACACTGCAAAAATATCAAATACCCTCAATTTCCAAATGCTAGCTGAAAATCAAATCAGTCTCATGCCCTTTGTACCAAATGCAAATGTGCAAATTTATACTCTTTTCCTTCAACAGAATTATCTACCGGTGAAGTCTTACGCAGGACGGATACAGACTGGTAATTGCGAAGAATCTCTTTTCGTCACCTGACGAGCTTAGGCAGTTTCCTCTTTCTGGACCGTCTGACTCGAAGGAAACTTTATTAGATGATCATTTGACTGCAGGAATCATAAACGGAAGAAGTTTTTGACGGTCATCAAAGAATAAATGTCAACGCTAGTAATCATTCAAGAGTGATCGACTGTAACGGTGGCAAGGTTTTAACGTGTCTGAACAAACCTATCAGTCGACTAACGGAAGGAGTAAATGTTGACGAAGAATTGTTTACACAAGGCTAGGATCCGAAAACTGCGGTGGACTTCTTTGTCCATGAACCGATCGCACTGTAATCACCGGAATTTCGTGGTTGATTTGCACATGTTTATGTGAAATCTGCAGTGTGTTTACACCCCTCTCACGGTGTTGGTTCATTTTATTCTTGACCGAGGCCAACCGGCGCCTCATACGACCAGCACCCAATAGGAAAGAGTACTGGACTCGGCCGACAACCAGTCAGCAAATAAGGACCACAGCCGCACCGGGTGAAACGGGATGGCCTTCAATGAATGCCAAGCACTCGAGGAGTGCATAGTCGACTAGTCCGTGTTCCTTCTTCGTACCTTCGAAATTGCAGTCACTTGAGCGCGATGAAGTTGGCTCTAGCGCTCCTTCCGGTACTCTGCATTCTCACTGAGGGTCTCCCTAACAGATGTTTCCAATTCCGTTTTCGACGTCGAGTTGACTTCAGTACAGAGGATGATAATGGGTTCGAACTCAGGATTCGTCGTTCAAACGACAGAGCCATGGTGGGACAGTGGTATGAACCCGGACAAGAGTACACAGTGGAACTGACGAATAAGCTGCCATTCGTAACATTTCACGACTTCCTCCTCTGGTTGAGTTCGAAAGACGTTAAGCTATTTGAGAAGCAACGCGGACTGAACCTCACAGAAGGCTCTTCGAAGGTTTGTCTTCGAATATCGTGTTTTATTTTTCTCTCTATTGGCGACAGTAAGTCCACTTATTTTATATGCAGGCTCTTCGGAAAGGGGTCACAAAAGGTTCACACTTGAGAAGGAATTCATCCAACATGAATTAATCATGGATGAGACACGCCATTTGTTTCAAAAACTGGCTCTGCCGCGAAACGGATAGTTAAGACAAACTACACCTGTTAAGTAGGGTAGCCATAATTCCTAATTATTTGACTGTTGACGCCTCAGGTCTTAGTTAATGACATTTCTTAACAAGAAGTGTAGCATTTAAAGAAACCAGAAACATATAAAGTTTACGGAATAAACGTAAGAACGTGGTGCATAGATGGAATGTAGCATTGCAAAAACGTGGACATAAAAATACCGTCCATGTTTTACACGCAAGACCTTGTTGACACTAATTCTATAAATAAATGTCGAGATTGTGCTGTGCTGACTTATTAAAAGTGGCTGCTTTCCTTTAAGTTATCTGGTTCCAGATGAAACATACTGACTTTTTTCTCAAAGCAGAAGAATAAGTAAAGGAATCAGCAACTTTAACCCTTCCTGAGGAACGATAAGTGCAATTACCAACGAAAGAAGTCATTGGGTGGCGTTCCAGTTTTACCTACAGCGTCGGACATTGATAAAAAATAGAATGCCAAGGAACATTGAATGTGCTAAGTGGCTTAAGGTAACACCATTAGCACACGTAGTTTTTGACTGTTTTTGTTTGTTGTACTGATTTAACTTCTGTGACAACCACCCTTATCCCAAGCCCCGAGAATTCAGTTGAGTTTTAATCCATTTTTCTTTATTTAAATCAGAAGCCAGATCAGCTTGCCAAATACCATCTGATATCGGACACACATTTTAGATAGAAGAAATATTTATATCGTCAAGAATCCACAAACATTTCCGTCTGATACATCAAGACAAAACTGGCAGTGCAGGGCAAACGTCCCTACACATGCTCTAAATGAATGCCCAATCAAAGTAAACGGTTAAGCACTTGGACTCACAAGTGTTCTAGGACAGCAAAGAGGCGATCTTTCTTTACTTGACTAGACAATCTATTGGCTTGAAGAAGGGTTTCGACTGAATGACACTTTGGAGTACACCTCTCACCAGCAGGAAGTCTGGTTGTCAGCCGGTCGGTTAGCCAACACCAGAAAGGCTTAACTTTGTGCACCTATTTTTAACGAGGAAGAGTGGGGGACAAAGGACACATCAGAAGCGCCATCCGTTTCGTACAGACTGTTGGCATTGGTGATCAACACTTCAGGCACCAGCCACATGTAACTCCTGTGCAAGTTGTGCACATGACTCCTGTCTGCGAGGACGGGTCGCGAAATTTGTTACTTGAAACTCAACTACACAAATATGCCCTTCTTGGTGAATGCTTCGCCTCCTTTCCAGTGGAATGATCTCGGCGAATTAGCGGCGGCAGCGTTAAAAATGTCTGAATGTATTTGTGTGACTCTTGTTTTCCCGGAAAATGCTGAGACCTTGTTGAGAATTTGCATATAAACCCATCGAACACTTCAGGGTTATAACCATACTACTGACATTACGCCAGCCACATTTGACCAACCCTTTTGTCGACTGAAATGAGCAGTTAGATGCCGTTTACTAATTTAAGGGGCAACGACAGTGTGTACGACGCCACGCAGCTGGCAACCCCAACATGCACACTAAGATTCCGTGTGACTGCAAACACAACTTATTATTTAACGTTCCCATTAATTGAAATTCCTTCCCCCTCCAGACCAAATGTAAACTTACCAGCGGTGGCTTATTCAAAGTCCGTTATTTTTTGCAAATTGATTTTGGCTCATTTTTTGATTATCGCGCTGACTCTCCTTTGCAAACGACAGCGTACGACAAGACTTTCGGTAAAAATTTAACTATTTTTGTGCCTTCTTTCTCTCCGTCCGTTGTGTTGCCCCATCCGTTTAAACTCTCTCTACCACCACTCAATGTGTGCCACGGTCCACAGGCTAGTTCAAATTAGTTGGGGTCCCACTTCCTACCGTTGCCAAATAATGTTCTCAAAGGCACTGTACATGTCCTCCAGAATAAACCGAACATGCTAAGGCTTCGTTAATTTTATAGCGCAACATTCATCCTGCTTCTTCAACCTCTAACATTACTTTACATATTTCTCACGTTCGTTTTCTACTATCATCCTCGCCCACGGCTATGAGCTTGGACTATGTCATTTCCTTACACTTGACATGAGGATCGCCAAGCAAACATCTTTTAATGCCACTTTTGATGTCTATTCTGCGCTTAACCAGAACAAGTCAGAATGTCTCCACTCCGTCTCAAAGTGCTTGGGTTCATGGGTTCATCTGAGCGGCTGGCAACGCGGAGGACGCTATCGTCCAGGTGTGGCGCCTTTCGGCATCACTAAGAGCCGTGTCGGATGCATGGGATTAGTGGCCGAGCCTGCGAGCAATATTGGCGGCTATCGGCCCATCTCGAAGGTTGTCATCAGATGGCGCGCACCGGAGACCATTCCAGAGGGCCCCTCTGGCTGTGTCGTTATGCACGCCATGGTTCGGACCCACTCAGTTGCATGGAAAGAAATCGGTAATTATTCTGCCTATTACCTCAGACTGCTTTCATATTTTTGCCCATGTACGTACCGGTTTAGGTTGTGGTAGTCAATGTTCTAACTGTCGGTCACTTTCAGGTGGACTGATGAAAACCCTCTGTCCAAGCCCGATGCGGCCAATGGAACCTGTTTTGTCGGAGACGGATGACAGCCTATCTAAAAAACCAGTAAACCCCTTCGAGGAAACGCATACAACAACACTAGGACCAAAAATGCCCCGTGAAATGCTCTCACGGGACACTATGTTGCCTTCGGACTGCTGCGCCTGTGGTACGGCCACGTACCGTCTAACGTTTCAGGGTCTATGGAATAGGAGCACGCATCCTCGTGACTGGCCAGTAAATAACCCTAATCTCCTTCACTGGACAAATCTAATTGGTGCGAGCCATTCACCTAGTTTCCACATGTACTCGATTGGCCAACCAGCGAGCGCCGGAGTGCAGTCAATTTGCGCCTATGGCGACACCACTATCATGCGCCAGGCGCTGACCTTGGCTTCCTCCAAATCTGAGGGGGGCGCGGGAGTACCCACAGGGACGCAGACGGCTTCCACGGAGGTGAGCCCACTGCATAGTCTTCTCTCCACACCCGGAATGTGGGGTGAAGAGACACTGAACGAGCCCAGAACAGCCCTGATTGCAGTCAACAGGACGCATCCCCTCATATCGATGGTCACGATGCTTGGGCCGAGTCCTGACTGGTGCACAGGGATTTCAGGTCAATCGGTCTGCAAGTCAGACTGCACATGGGTGAAAAAACTTGAGCTTCATCTCTACCCCTGGGATGCTGGTGTCCGTCAGGGAAACACATACATGCCGAAGAATGCGGACAGACTGGTAGGAATTCTAATCTACCTATTTTTTTTATCTTAGAAAGTATGTATCTGCTTTCTGCTTTGTGTGTTTGCAGTACAACTTTCGTTCCACTGCTGGGCTGAAGAGCTAAGCACAGTGAAACCCGAGCTTGCAACATATTGTTTAACACAATGAAGGACACTGTCATCTGAACGCAATGACGTATGCGCTGGAAAACATTAGAGAATGAAAGTAAGTCAAAAACTGGTTGACCGTCGACGACACTTTCGAAAGCTCGCTTCTAAGGGAAACTCGGTATGATAAGAAATACCCACACCGTACTGCTCTCCACTTAGTTGAAAGGCTTACAAACACCACTACTCGCATAGTCAGCGGGTCACGCAATCCGGAGTGGTCCAGATTGCTGTAAAAATACACCTCATAATTACAGTAGGTGGCCTAACTCATGAAATGTCAGCCTAAATTACAAAATGCGTTTTCTTTTCGAAAGGATTAATCAGGTAGCGTTGTTAAACTAACCAGTCTGCAGTATAATTTTATAATAATTCAGTTACCTCAGGATGCTTGCTTTCGAACGAACTTCCGTGCGGCTGCCTACAAAAACTATACTCTGGAACAATGATTTTCGATGCCCCTAAAAGTCCAATTATATTTCATGGAAAACATGCATAAAAATATTCATTCTGTTACTCATTTCGTAGACAATTACCACTTCTTCTAATTTTATACTCGAAGGAAGGGTATTATTCGGTTTTCAAAACTTTTCTAATTCCCGAATAATTTTCAATCCGATCGGCCGTCACACTTGCATTCAGTGTTTCCAAACTACAAGTCATGTATTTTCCGCGTACGGGAATCCACACATTTCTCTACGGTATTGAGAGGGTTCATAAAATTTAGCGTTGGATTAGACCCATATTTTTGACTTTCCAGGCCACATTGGTAAATGCAGAGACATTACGTTTTGTGAACGGCCATTTCACGGTATTTAAACGTATCACAATTAGAAACTTTATTAAAACCGAATTATACCCCTCCGTGGAGTATAAAATTGAAAGAAAACGTGATTTTTTACCAAGTAAGCGAAAGAATGAATACTTTGATGCATTTTTCCCATGATATATAATTGGACTTTTAGGAGCATCAAAATCAATGAGAAAAATGCATGCTACTTAAGTGGTCATTTTTTCAGGGGGTAGTTTTTGTGTGCAGCCGCAAGGAAGTTCTTTTGAAATTCAACATCCTGAGGTAACTGCATTATCATAGAATTATACTGCAGACTGGTTAGTTTTACAACTCTACTTAATTAATCTTTTTGAAAGGAAAACGCATTTCGAAGTTTCGGTTGACATTTCATGAGTTAGCCCACCTACTGTTCTTGCCTATCATGTCGCCCTTAAGTGACTTGCCGACCAGGCAAGCAGTGAGTAGTTACAATCTTGCTCTGTCATTTGAGCACAGTGAAGTATACGTTGTAATACATTAAAATGTAGAAGTATAGTTGAGAACTAATGGACAGGCTACAATATGTTTTGCTTCTAAGGCAAATACAGCATGACAAGACGTATCTACTCCAACAAGGGCTACATGACGGGGAAGTAATAACGAGGTTTATCTTTACGGTACGCTTTATTGCCTCGGTTTACGTGACATGTCGACTAGGTGAGCAGTGGGTGTTTACAAACTTTGCAATGTCTAGGTGATATCTCAGAGCTATGGCTGCGGATGGAATGAAATAAATCTGAAAAACTGTTGCCATACCCTCCCAATCTTTGTCACTCGCATTTAGCCAGCTATAACGCGCCTTGGATAGGAGAGTAAACTTAAGGCTGGAAGTTAAACTTTGGCATGCGGAGGGCCTTACCGAAGACGCAGGCGAACACGGCGAAAAGAAAGCGAGAGAGGCAGCATTTCTTCAAAAACTGTCAACTCAGGACCACAGTGGCGGCTGCATGGCCTCGGAGACAGTTAGGCAAAAAACGGCAATAACTCCCCAGCCCTACACCAAAGTAAAACGCAAATGAATTCCCTCGATTCTCAGGAAGGATAGGAGGGAGAGAATATCCGCGTGTTTTGAGACACTCCTATATCCGTCATGCCGACCACTTCATATAGGGAACGAATGTGCCATTCTGACAAAGTTCGCGCATAGAAGGCTAGGAAATGATTTATTAAACAGCATGTGGGACTATAGAGTTTATGGAACTATAAGAACTCCCACGCACTTTATGACCTGCTTAAGAATCTAATGCCTCAACTGAATGCGAGTCAAGAAGAAGATCAGATCTAAGTTCAGTCTTCGCCTCATATTTCCGCTGCCTCAGAATATGATGTCGTCGTTGGTTCCTCCCTTCCCGAAAGTGTTCAGTTTCAACAATTTCAAGGAAATGGTTATCGCTCTAACATTTTAATAGCTACTAAGCTGACATGGTGGAGCCCAACTGCAGGGTCAGGCTCCTAAAAACAGTTCGTGCTAATAAGTTAAGCACCCGAAATAGGTTTCAGTCGTTAGACGAATTATGCGAGCTAAGAACTATAGTTGGACCTTGATCGTGAAACTTTAAGGTCGGCAACCGTAGAATGACACTGCGGTATTTAGATTGACCACAGGCACTGGCCAGAAAGCAAGCAGATTTTTCAAATCCGCATAGCCTAGCTTCAAGAGACTGTTTTACCTCCAACTTAAGCCAGGTCGGGATGATTCACAGGAGACTATTTATCTCCCAGTCACATTAATGAGACGTTCAATAATCCTTCCCAGTTGCAGGATAGAATGTGCGGGTTCTCTTTTGCTCTTGGGTTCTGGACCAAATTTTACAAAAGTGGTGGTGGTGGTGGTGGTGGTGGTGGTGGTGGTGGTGGTGGTGGTGGTGGTGGTGGTGGTGGAAGTGGCGTGGAACAAATCGTTGCAAGAAAAACACCGCATAGTTCGCGGTGGCCGTTTGAGTCCCAGGGTAGAGCTCGCTGATGACGGCAGATTACAACCCTCCCCATCTTTTTCGGTAGCAGAACTTGGATAATGCCAGTACCTTGTAACTGCAAATGGAGTAATTTGCAGAGTACTACCCCAAAGCGCGGGCTGACAGTTCCATATATACCTCGACAGCCGTCTAATTAATCCATTTATAAAGTTTCAGACGAAATTGATTGCAAAAGGAGGGCTTCTGAGTTAGAGCTCCATCCCTGTAATTAGACAGAACGCTGAGAGGGAAAGTGTTTTTGCAACAGTAATAAAAACAGGAAGACCCCAGTAACTATAGCGGGTCTTATTGTCATTTTTACCCAACCACAGCGATATTCAGCGCAAGAATGCGTCTGGTTTAAATCTGAGTCAGTTGCCTTCAGAAACAGTAAAGTCACACGTCCCGCCAGTTAAAGTAAGAGTCTGTGGCCTAACACTTGCGATCAGATTATTTGCTCACGCGTGAGCAGTGTGCAGTAATTACCAGTCCACCGGACAGAATGGTCATGCCTTATCGAAGAGGCTGAGATTCAGTGCATGCTCACATGGCTGAACTTGTGATGTGGAGTAATACTGACTTTACTGTGTCTCCAAAAATCAATACTGAAACCTACGTTTCCACTTGAACTCTGGGCAACGGTCACAACGTACCATTACAAAGTACTTATCTTACTTTTCGCAGCTGACCCGAAAAAAGGTCTCTGCATGTTCATCAGTTTTCATTAGAATTTGTCTGTGTGAACAATTCTAAAATGGCCTGTTGTACCGGAGCATCTGACGGTCAAGTCATTTTCTGGTGCCGACGTTTGGCGGTTTGGTAATTTATGGTAAACAATCCGAATAAGTGTACGGTTTCGCATACGCATATCGGCAAACTGCTATGATGATTTATCTGGATGTACTCCCCTCAACCTGT
This sequence comes from Spirometra erinaceieuropaei, assembly GCA_902702965.1. Taxonomy (NCBI): domain Eukaryota; kingdom Metazoa; phylum Platyhelminthes; class Cestoda; order Diphyllobothriidea; family Diphyllobothriidae; genus Spirometra; species Spirometra erinaceieuropaei. The sequence goes on along the minus strand of CACRXP010000090.1, from coordinate 602,072 downwards.
AGAACATAAGGCCCCGGAGTAAGAAGAGTAGGCGTTTGGTGGTGTACAGAGTTTCCCCTCCAAAGCACTTTAAGAGACTCAACATTTGAAATATTAGCAGTAAAGCATCTTCCTGTGCGATATTATCTAATATTTTTAGCTATTAATTTAAACACTCATTTCTCTTTTACTCCACCATCCCTGTAGGATATCCCCGACCCCATCCGGTACATTGATGAAAAGTGGATGCCTGGAAACCCCTTCTACGAGCACAAACCCGTGGCTCGCGTAACATTGCAGCGTATTCTGCCAGAACACGACTGGGAGTGTACTAACCGCGTGGCAGTCGGGGTGAACCTCTTCGAAATGGGCGGTAACGTGAAGGTGTCCGGCAAGCCGGCGAACAGCAGCAGTGGGCCCGGCTCCGAGTCCGTTGGTGCAGCTCAACAGCTGAGTCAAAAGAAGGGACGGAAAGGAGGGGGCAAATCAGTGGGCTTTGGAGGGCCCGGCGCCAGCGGCAGCATTGGTACAAATGATCCCCTCTCAGACCCCAGTTTGGCACAAATGGCCACCTTCTTGTGCATCACCAGTGACTGGTCCGCATGGGGTCCATGTTCGGTCACCTGTGGTGTGGGGTCTCGCAAACGTCAGCGCACCATGATCTCCAACAAGAAACCGGAACTTTGCCAACATGTGCAGCTGACTATGGAGGAAGTAAGCTTAGATATTCCTCCCCCCTTGTCCAACAGCCAACAAACTCTAACGACATATGGTCTACTTTTTTTATAATTCGGGAGTTTTCTGCTCAACGCCCATAAACGTCAAAATTATCCAGTAAACCATATGCCTGCGAAAGAGAGGAGCAGAACGACCGAGTAAAACTGGTCATAAGACCGTCCTGGTCCCAAGTGTAAGGTAAATGCGGACTTTTAAAGTAAGGTAAGCCGAAGGGAAATGCTAAAATCGATAGTGGGGAAAGTATCCGAGACTGAAAGGGACAAGGCAACCTGATGCATGACAAAGCTGCCGCAAGACTGCGGGAAGTGTAGAATCCCCACAAACGACCTGGCTAACGGAAAACGCGGGACAGCAATACCCCTAACCTAACGGCGAGCCTGACCCTAATCTTAAAAGTAAACGTAATTCTTAACGTAATTGTAAGCCCAATGCGAACTCTAAACTTAACACAAAACCTAACCCTGAACCAACCACAAACCGAGGTCATAACCCGAAGCCCAACCTCAACTCTGACCCAAATCCTAAACCTAATCGTAACGCTAACTCAACCGCCAACTTTAACCGTTACCCAGATCCTAATCCCAAACTTAACCGTAACCCAACCCTAAGCCTAAACTCGACCTTAAAACTAAACGTAAACCTAGAGCGCAATCCAAACGGTAACTATAGCCGGAACCCTTAAACTTAACACAAACTCAAACCCTGAGCACAATTCTCAGCCTGACACTAGTCAAATCCCCAGAACTAACCCTACTGAAACATCCGGTTGTCCTTTTCTGTTTTAGTTTTGGCTACGTTCCCACTAATGACTCTAGCATCCTCCTTCGGTTTAGTACGTGTGCAATGCCCACACTGCGCTTACACTTGGGACCTGGGCAGCGTAACCGACACCTAACAAGCATTGGATGCGTAAGTTCACCGAGGAAATAAGGCCCAGTGACCCCTGTAGTAAGGTAAGGACGCTAGTATTAGATTTACCAGTAGGGTAAATGGACGCTGCAGTTAACAGAGTCTGCGGAAGGCATTAAGGAAACTCGAATTTCTGCTATTTTTCACTTTTCTACTCCAGGGGGGTGCTGGAAGAAACCGCGCAACTTGGAAGATGCGAATAGCGGGCGCGTAAATAGGTCAAGGTTAGTGATTAAGCACGACCGGAGTGTGTACGAAGGTATGCAGCAGACAAATTTAACCATGACTCTAGCATTTAACGTTATCTTAAACTCAAACCTAATTATTTCCGCAAGCTCCACCGTGAACGTAACCCAAATACTACATGTCTACCCAAATCAAATAAGCAGGCATGCTGTCGTAATCAAATATCAAGGCTTACATGCTCGATCGCCGCCAAGGTTTTAATGGTATGCATGTTCGTTAAGAGTGAGGAGAGTAACATTAACGAGGAACGGGCCATAATGCCCTTTTGCTGCTTTTCGCCCCTCGATTTTACTTTATTCTCAACAAGCCTCCAGTGCGAACGTGAAAAAATAGGTCTAGCAAACAGTGGCTTCAAATGTGAGCATGCGTTACCCGCAAGAATCACAAGCTGAACATAACAAACTAGTAAACATTTGATTGAAGATTTTTTGAACAAATTTTATTCATATTCCACAGAGCCCTGTCGCTGTTGTGTGCAAAAGCCAGGGATTTGCTCAATACTTATTATTCATGCAAATCGTCAGTCAACTGAAGCTCTAAGGTGAATGTTTTCCATGAGGATACAAAGGAACCGTCCTGAGACATTTGAGAGAGAAGGGTCGTCCAAAAAGTTTAAATTTGGTATCAAACTCTTGTCTAGCACTTTTTGAAAGCTAGTGGAGAATGCCTGTCACATAATTATTGCCAGGCAGGCAATTATCATCACAGTTTACATATGTATGTGTAATGATAGGGGGCGCTCACCGATCGTTCATACGGAACTCACTCGTTCCGTTGTGCTTTAAGGGCTCTCTCTCGAGCCCAACCAGCAGCCGCACAGCGGCGCATGATATATAGGCAGAAATGGCCATTCCAGTCTCCCTTTTCTTTGTCGGTAATACCATTCTGCCTATATATATGTATATATATATTCAAGCAGGAATAGGCGCACACCTACGTAGGGGAGTTTATTTTCTTGCATCCTACTTTCTTGCCCCACTGTTACTACAGTCCTGCGAGGGTCGCCAGCGCACCTGTGACTTTAGCGCTCCATGCAGCCTTCTGCCCTGGACGGCCTGGAGTCCCTGCAGTGCTACTTGCCAGTCACCCAACCACCTCGGCACCCGAATTCGTAAACGCACCCTGGCACGCCGCAATGAGGAGGGCTGCGATCACCTCTTCCCCACCGCTCAGGAGTTTGCCACGCGGACCCTGGTGCAGACAGAGGAATGCAAACTGCCGCCTGAGGTCTGCGATCCAGCCACCATCTGCGGCGAGGGACCCAAGGAGGGTTACCCCTGCGGCGAACCCACTCCCGCCTTCTACTACAGTGCCATTGAGCATGACTGCCTGCCCTTCACATACCTGGGCTGCAAAGGTGGCCGCAATCGATTTGTAAGCGCCGAAGCCTGCAAAGACTTCTGCCTGCCTGTGGTGGAAGCTCTGCCCGCATGGCGTCGCGAGAGAATGGGCCTACTGCAGTTCAAAACTTCCCAACTCTCCTCCACAGAGGCGAAGGACGAGACGCAGGGGCCAGTAAAACAGGACCCCGCCTGCCATGAGGAGGTAAACACGGGCGAGGAGTGCGACCCGCCAGTCGAGTGGGAAAGCTATTGGTGAGTAAATGGCGACTGAGATATCCCAGCTCCCATAGTAATGACTTATTAATGACACGCGTATGAGGAGAAGATGTGGTACATGGGCAGCTCGTTAAGAGAGCAACAGGCCAAATGCAAACAGCTGTTTCACGGCCGTTAGCGATCATCAGTGCGTCATAGGCCAGTAATAAGATGGTGGGCGGACAGAATGGGATCGAGTGAGATCCTAACCGCAACAGTGAGGGTCATACTTAACATACAGAAGATGTTGTCTGGTGACCAGAACGTCAGATTAGGTATACAGATGACTGCTTGGACACATAACTAATCTTACGCTGACTCTAGAATTCAGTCATTTTCAAATCTGCTTGAAGCAATTATGCTTCTAGCCTGACAT
>CACRXP010000090.1:527039-589753 GCA_902702965.1 Spirometra erinaceieuropaei | reverse complement strand
TCTCCATTTCAGCAATGAGCTAGCTCAACGGCTAGACAACCTTCCAATCGCTGCCGCCGCCGACGACGCCGCCGCCGCCGACGACGCCGCCGCCGCCGACGACGCCGCCGCCGCCACCGCTGCCGAGAACGCCTCCGTGGAGGCCAAATGTGAGGTGAAATACAACAGTCGGTTGACAGCATATTAGAACACCTATGTCGTGTAAAACTGACCACTGCCCCCTTCTACGATACGGTTGATAAGGAACCTCATTAGGATGTCAGGGCAAAGCGGACTGCGTCCTCATGCCAGCGTATGTTCACCACGCTGAGATGTACTTAGTTACGCAATAACTGTGAGGCTCTTCCAGTATGTGTATGTGTACACACACACACAGACACAGTGGTACACGCATACGCGCTAGCAGCATCGCAAACACACATACTGGGACTGACAACAGCAGTAGCCCAACACACACACACACGCACACATAAACACACAAACCACTTTACCACCCCGCATCCTTCCCGGACTGCATCGCTCCCCAAACGGGTAACGAAGTAGGTGCGTAGGGCCAACATGGGGGCAGTATCGGATTCTGGCGGGCGTTATGGGCATGTGCACCATAAAAAATGCCATCATCCCGGTTGCCGGCTGACGTCGCGCTAACCGGGATCCGATTCGCCTCGCCACATCTGTTGTTGGTTGAAATCCTGGTCATTCGCTGTGTGGACCAGGAGGTGTGGGGTGGAGCACCGTGCTGGACCGTGCCATCCATCTGCGCTCGTCTCCGACTGCGGTCTTCTTGACTTTGCCTTGACACTGAGTCCAGGTGGGGGCGGAGAGTGTGAGGTAGATACTGCGAAAGTCCACTTACAATATAAATTAATTCACGCGCAAGTCACTGTGCCTGCACTCAGCTGGCTGTGGAGCACACGGTGGACATCGCCGGCAACGACAGTCGAATTATCGTGTGTGTAGCTGAATACGTCAGCAGTCGAAGCTGTCGCCACCGTACAGGCACGTTCGCCTATTTTCACGTGCCGTTAAACATCGAGAGCCCATCGTCATAAGTAGTCATACGTTACTGCCGGCCTTTGCAAGCAGCTGCCCGGACACTCTCACTCACTGGGGGCTGTCCGATCAAAATCGTCTTCCTGACTCGTTCTCCACTAACCTCTAATGGCAATAAGTGGCAACCCGGGTGGTACCCACAAATTTTGCTTCAAAATCAGACCAAATAAGTTAGGTCTCCACAAAAGTGACATGAATAATTCTCATTTCAGTTGATGACAGGTCCCGTTGCTTTTCAGCTGGAAAGGGTGGGATGTGATCTGTACCAAAAGCAATGTTAGTCGATCGACTTTAAGCCCTTTTGGCGCGCACGCGATCACTAATGATTGACTTGGAGGGCGCAAACACAATAGAAAAATGACCTTCCAATGCTCCTAGCTGGGTAGGCACAGTCTTTAAGGCAAGCGCACTTTTTTGCCATGCGTGAAATCTGTTTTCGATATTTTAGTGACTGCACTTGAATCATATAGGCACCAAGTGGATGGAAACCTGTATATTGCACATAGCATAAACTTGGGACGTTTAATTTAGAAGGCGTGAATGAGAACCTCCCCAAAACCGTACGCCAGGCAGTCAGACGACTTAGTGAAATTGGCAAATATTAACTTTAATAATTATAGCCAGTAACATTTAACAGAGGATGGGTTGGGGAATAACCGCGAACATAGATGGGGCTGTTGCAAGCAAAAAGTCGGATCAGATGTGATTATGTAGCCCCACCTGAAGTAAACAAACCCCAGCTACCTCTAATACGGGACCAGTGGTAATAGGGGTTTTCACAAGTGGGACGGAACGTACAAGTGATGGGGTCAAGTAATTGTATGCAAAAGAAAAACTATCGGGAATGTGCGGTTGTACTTTGAGTGGTTGAGAAATAGTTGCCCTAAGCCCTAACACCAAACTCTGGCCCCAAGCCTAAGCCCCTAACCTTGACCCCCTAATCCCAAGATTATTGTGTCCATCAGTGGGACTACATAACCACATATTACCAAAGGTTGAGACCGCAGAAAAATATGTGCTCATTGGAGAAATGCAGGTTCGAACCCCTTGCTGCAAACGTAGCGCATAGGTTACTCTGTTGTGCAAAAAGGCTATTCAATGAAGATTATCTGCTCTAGAAATTTCGCATTTCCGATGAATAATACGTCACCATGACTACATAATATCATGCGCATGTGTATGATTAAAGCATACATTCATAGTTGTCGAGGCGCAGAGAGTGACGGGGCTACCACCCACGCCTTCATCGTACTTTTCAGAACTTTCATTTTGCTAAATTCCTCTGCATTGTTTTGCGTTAAGTCGTGTCCTTTGTCTGCCCACACAAGTGGTGACGATTTGGAGCCTGATTCAGCCACATGAGTAAGCAGTCAGAAAACGCACAATATTTGTATCCCCACAGGGCATAATGGAGATCACGAAAAACTTTTGGAAGCAGGTTTATTTTATAGGCCAACTTTACTCTCTTACTCCTCTTATATCGAATATCCTTACTTAGGGCTAAAAATAGCGTGGGAAGGTAAAACACAGCCGAAAAACGTAAATATGCTAACTTGTCTGTACTACCTAGGTGTAACTAGTCAACTACAGGGGATTTGTATTTACCAAATGCTGATAAGATTAAGAGATTAGGATAAAAAATACGTCGAAAACGATTTGCCATAACGGCAAGATCTTACTTCGTAACCGTACCTGCAGTAGGCAAGTCCCAGCCTAACCCCTAACCCTAACCCCAACCTCTAAACCCAACTCTTAACCCCTAACCCTGACCCGTAACCCCAACTTCTAACTCTAACCCCAAACCCCCAACCATAACCCCTAACCCCAACCCCTAACTCTTAACCCCTAACCCTAACCCCCAATACCTAACCTTAATCCCTAACCCCCATCGATAATCCCCAACCCCTAGCAGGTACGGCTACGAAATAAGATCTAGCCGCCATAATAACAGGTAATCGATCGTTCAAAAGTATGCAAAAAACATGGACATGAAGGAAAGTCAAGTCCAAATAATTCATTTATAACGCTGAGTAATGGGGCACCTGACGCCACAGGGCGTCACTCACATGACTAATAAAGTTCAGTCGTTGTGGTTCGAAATCAGTAGAAAAAAACTAGTCATGTTAGAAGACATTTTTTTAAATTTTATCGGGAAGCGCGCATATTATGAACATGTGACGGTGTTTCGGAGCAGTGGTCCACAAAGAGTGAGCTTCGTGGTCGTCAAAATGAAATACGCTTTCACATTGCAGAAAGTCTTGGTGGGCGCCGGAAGTTCAGATTACTACTGCTCGCAATAATCTTTTGCCACTTCTATCATTAACATCACTAACGGCTTCTGTACTTGTGCACTTTCTAAGTTTCTGAATTTATTGTGACAAAAGAACTATTTGAGAGCGGAGTTCATGCATTTTGTATGTTTGATTTCGGGAGATATGCCAGACTGCCCAAGACCGAATACTGTGTCCGATTTCTGGCTTGTGAAAACCAAAACGCGGTGCAGAAAGGAACAACTGTAATTACGCCAAGGGCGATCAGCATCGGCACTTTGTTCAGAGAGCAATTATGCTGCTTATGCATCAGCTGCGGGAGTCGAACTTTCTTGAGCCAAAAGCGTGTTTACTGGACTTTCCACGTCTATGTACTTTAAAAATGTTCGTGAGTTGTTTGAACGCATGGACGTATGGTGGGAAAAGCGCCATAGATAATGCTACTTTTTAAGAAAAAGAGGATTTTTGGAAATCCCCTGTTGCCCTATGCGTAGTAAATAATGTGACAAAAAGACGACCTCTTCGGGTGACAAAACTGTCTCTTTAACACGGTTTATGACACCTACTGCACAGCTCTTGACCGTCCTTAGCTGCAGTGAGAACCATCCATGGTGAATGCACTCGACAAACAGACATAAATGCTCCCTTCGCAGGATTTAGGTGTAACCGCGCATTTTGAAATTGTTCCTTCTCATGGTGATTCGTTTATTTTTCCAAACATCGATTTACTTCAGTTTTTGGTAAATATTGTCCACAAAGTGAATAGAATCTATAGTGGCCCACTCCGTCGAGTTTAGCTTTGTTAGCCGGCCAGCAAATCAGGCTTCAATACCGGTGAGAAATACTGGCAAACAGGCGCCCGAAACATCCATTTGAATTAACCTGATCTTCCTTAATAGTAATTACAAGTAATGATTGGTCTTTGCTGTGTGACGACCCGGGCAAAGTGAAGCCTCAGTCATTCGATTTTATGAAGTCAACAAGTGCCCCCACACACCTGACTCTAAATATTTTTAAACACAACCGGCAAAAATTCTGTTTTGGCTCAAACGGCAGAGCGTTTGACTCAATGTGCAATTTAATAATTCTTTGTCGCAGGATTAGCTCAGTCCATAAACCTTCTGCGTTTTTTCAAAAAATCACTTGACTGCAGACCCCAGTGCATGCAAAAAGTGGTTTTCTGGTGTCCCTGTTTTAACATACAAATTTTATAATGGATATTTGTTCGAATTGGAATGCCTTGGGGAAGCATGTCTACTCCATTTTATCTAGAAGGAATTTACAAGAACCAAAAATAGCAGAACCAAAGCATGGTGCTTCAAGGTGGGATATATTGTAAAATGTAAATTAGGTTCTAACGTGCCTTAAACTGCGCACTGTTAGGTATGTTCGGCCAACCATCCACTGTCTTCTAAAATTTCCTGGATCATACATAATTTCCACTAAGTCATTTAGGCACCCCGCTTCTTGATCGTTTTAAAAATGTTTTCTAAAGTGGCGTTGACTTTTAAAACATTAACATGCTTCTACGTGCGTTAGAGGCAGTATGGAGTAACAGTACTGCCACAGACCAGATAAACCCCCTCGAACTTAAAAAACCAACGACGCACCCTCTTTGGGGAATAAAGTGCTGAGTGAGAAATGACTTATAGAACTTCCGTTGACCTGACAAAAATATGTTTTTTTGCTTGAAAGCATTCACATTAGTTTCCTAGGTATTTCCAATTTTAACGAAGACGCCGACGAAATAAGCGGGGTTTTTGTCACTCCCCGTTTGCTTATTAGGTAAGATAGTCATCCTTGTCCCGTGTCCCGAATAAGGACCCAGAAAGTCAGACTACTCCTGCACGTAGCGTCGTCCTCTGAACGGCAACCAGAGTAATTCGATGTCTAGTCGCACCATGATTTCTACTATGCACCAAGACCTCTTGACATATTTTATATAACCGACAAGGACGGCAGTTCTCCGTTAGTGGGAAAATGTCTTTGATGTCTAAGCAAGGAAGAAATGTGAGAATACTGTTGGTGAAGACAAGGAAGACTAATATGGTCAGTTTTGACTCATTTGTCAAAACCGGTCATCAAGGCAATCTGTATAATTTCTAGACTGGGGCTTCGAGACAAAATCAAGTCGGACATATTTCGTCCTGCCACCAGAAGAGATCGATGAAGGCCACTTCATCGTGTCTTTCAAGCAGGATGCGGCTGCAGGTGTCGATCACTACTCTTCAGGTGCTAAATGGACGCATGTGCTGAAGCAAAAAATAATCAATAAAGCGACTAGTTACTGACTTCCACTGTAAACACTCTGACGGAAAGTACCGGATGAAGCGAAAAAGTTTCCATCTGAGGTAATTGTCACAGCCAGCCGTAACTTATGGTATTGCTTGTACTATTCCAACATCAGTATCCATACAAGAGACAATTACATCATGGTTCCCGTTAGCATATGTGGTTCTGCATGTACGAACCGGTCGGCAATCTGAGTTGATTGCTTTCTAAGTTCGATATTGAACATCGTATTGAACACTCATTACTCACGCACGTCAACTGTTCTCATATTTCCGTTTTTGATGCTGAATTTTTTTGTCCACATTTTGGGGTCCCATTATGTGTCTCAAGGAAGGCATCATCGTGCCATAAATGCAACCTTACATCGAGGTTTCATAGTCGAGTGCATTGTGACATTGTTCGCCCCAAGTGATCTAGGTGAGTCCGTTGATGGCATCCACCAATAACATTGGGACTTATGCTATCTGTCTCGTCGCCAGGTGGTATCCATGGCTAATTTCTGTTTCGACACTCAATCTAGAGGACGCTGCAGAGTATCTAACAATCTTGATCCCCATTGGGGTGATAAAAAGTCGGTCGAGCCGGTGTTCTCATGTAAAGTGCGTATGGCACTGTTGCGTGGAAGTGGATGAACTCCAACTTATGCATTTTCGTCAGAAGACAGGGTGCTCTTAGTGAGGTGAAGGTGAGCAATTTTTTAACTTTGGTTTGCCTTCGAGAGGCTGCCAGTGGATTTTTTTCGTGACTTTGGATGATGGCACTCCGTCAGAATTTGTTCGTCCTCCAATCAGAAAGAAAATTAATGTTAGCCTGAGGATTTTGCCTAAAACATCAGACACCAACTTCTACAAAGATAACATAGGTAGGTTGGAATGGTTCGACAGAGATAAAGCGTGGGTCTAGATTACAAGCGTAGTGGAAACAAGCGGTTTCTTGTCGGAACGGATGGATTAAGTAAACGGAAAAAGCGTACTGTTGCACAATTACGAGGATAGCAGTATGTAAGATGAGACATTAGTTAATATACTCCCCTCCTCTTACTGAGCAACCCGCAAATATCGTTTTGCCTTCATAAACGCGTTTGTCACCCCACACAGTAATTTTAAAGAAAGACGAATGCATCTCTATGACCCCGATGTGGTTTTAAGTGTCTATTCTGAACCAGCACCCGTTCACACCTCGCTGTGACTCATCAGTGGGCCGCTTTCGATTGCAGTTTTGGTCAACAGAAGCGGTCAGCGTTGTTACGTCACACCGAAATAGGGGTCGAACATCTCCGGGCCACAGGACAGACTACGGGGTGCGGGGGATTACCAAGCCTGACTGGCCTCATGTGTTCTGTCTGATTGCCAATCGGGTCATCTCAATCTAGCCCCAAATAAACAGGGGAACGGAAGGGAAGGCGAGACATATTCTGACCAACCTATCGTCTCCTTAGCGAATTCGACCCACTTTGAAACTATTACGGCGCGATAACACTCTCAGTTTAGAGGTATACCGGCTGTGAGGAGAATTTGGTATTTGAGACGGCCAGCCGAGTTGTGTTGGCTTCTTAATGGCAACTCCCATCGATGTGATATCGTACTGAGTGAAGTTTGATTCACTTGCGGCCATTTTGCGCAAATGCATCTCCGGTTGATTCTAGCTAATTTTGTAACTGAAACGCGTTGGACAGGGGAGAGAGAGGTCGGCTCTGCACAGATCTTGCCAATCCTCGCCAAGTCTTTAAGGCCTCCCAGATGCATAAGTTATCCCCGTAGAGCCCTGAGGACAAACAAGAGCAATTAAAATTATGCCGGAAGAAGAAGAGTCCGGTTCGTTTCCTTCCTGGACGTGCTTCTGAGTAGAACGTCTGACGGCTGTAATCGACCTAGCGTCTATTGTGAGAGGACGTGGTCCTGGGAGCCTCGTACCACTAAATGTGAAAGGTAATTTGGTCCCCTGTTTGACACGAAGCGTGAAAATGATCGGCTCGGCTGATGGCATTGACAGAGAGCTAAAGCTTGTCAAAAGTCCTTTTTTGTCAGAATGGGTACCCTCATCGGTTCATTGTTAAGAACATGGCTAAAAGATCACCGAAGCCATCAATGCTGATCGCAGGAAAGAAAAAGGCTTTCCATCAGGACCCCATTTTAAGGAGAGGGATCGAGTTAACTTTTAAGAAGATGGTTAACTCGAGCTTTATCATGCACTTTTTCAGCAGATGACACCCGAGTACTCTCCTCAATTGGTCCCATCGTATACGAAGAGGGTATAGACAAACCCCTAGCCCAGACCATCTTTTTGTGCATTTACTCTTTCATCTACTCCTGTGGGGCAGAATATATTGGTTGCACTAGTCAGCATTTTCCCAAAAGTATGAGAGAACATCTTCCAGCAGGGTCAAGAAAGGGTCAAATAAAGAACATTAACAGCTCTATCCTCACACACATGATAGACGCAGACCACCGTATAGATGTCAGAGAGGCTTCCGAGTGATTTACAGGGTTCCGTCAAGCTACCAAAAAAAACTTGACCAGCATCTGTTGGCTACATGCAGGGCGGCTGCAATTAGACTACGCCAACCGGTTCTATACGAACAGAAGAACTTCATACAGAGCCCGCAGTTGCCATGGGCTACAGCCACCAAGTCAGCTACCATTCCCTGGTGTTCCACTTTTTCCCCTCCCAAACCAGAGGTAGAAAATAATTATCTACTCACCCGCATATTTTCATTCATTTTAATTGCAATATAAATCCACAGGCCTGAGGAGAATTTATCGGAGGCAGACATGTACTCACCAAACTGTATTTTAAAAGACAGTTCCTGTCGGGAATATGCGCTTGCGTAATTAATTAACCAGAAAAATGACACTTGGCTAGCGTAACTGCGCCTCTGATATAAGGATCGGCCTACAATTAAAGTCACTTCAGGCATAAAAACGGAGTGGGCAGGAGGATATTAACCATTTATTTCTTGGATTATAAACTGCAATTGAAGTGCCACCTGTCCAGCGGCTTGAGAAAATACGATTGCAAAAAAGGTGTCAAACATGCATTTGAGTGGCCTTTTCTTCCAAATAAAGTACGAAGGCGGTTAAAAAAGGATCCACCTTTGTAGGGCCTCAGGGAATACTGTCTAACAGAAAATGTGCACAAAACCTCGTATAAATTTTTTCGTGATCGCGCCAGTTACAGCGTATCGCAAACGATGTACGGCTTTTGCACATTTCCCGTCAAGTAGTATTACCTAGACCGGATAATTTGTTTCGTTGTCAGAATAATTAGAAAGAGGGCAAGGTGGACTCACAAGGCTATGCAGTCCTGGCCTCTCATGACACCACTGGCAATCGATTGTATGAGGTTTATATGTGCGTCGCCATTCGATGGATTTGCGAATCATCTTCTGTGCCTCGTCAATATTTCCGTTGCGTGCCTTGAGGTAACGCCAGAGCCTGGGGGCGAGGAAAGTGGACACAGGAAAAAAAGAGGGCTCTTAAGGCAAAACCAATTCCTTTTTTCCCTGCAACTAATGAAGGCACTCCTGGGTGGCGCTACAAAGTGCTGTTTTTGCCAGGCACTCAGAGCGAGAAAGGGGACACCAATTCGACGCCAAGATGTTATTACCGGTCAGAAGGGAGATGCCATTATCTGGGCAGGCATACCTCTGTCCGTAGACGCCTAGGCGGAAATCTCGCTTAAAATCTGCCTGTCTGCAACTAGATTCCATAAACTGCTGCCTCTCTAGCTGCGGGATCTCTGTGATCTCTGGAGAGGAAGCCTAGAAATTTTCCACCCGGAACTGTGTTTACATCTCAGATAAAAGAGCGCTGGTGGTTTTTATTCCAAGAGGACTTTTTATGTAGGGGTAAAAGGGAATCTGCTAGAAATTGCCCTTCGCGAAGAATGTACAGTGAAACTACGGATAACATGTAATTAAGCATAAAAGAGAAAGATTATCGGGAGACGGGCTCACATCACTGACCCTTATCATTACACCTACTGAATATTCAAAAAGTTTTGGCCGATTTTGATGAGTGCGAAGGACTTATGTATAGTTTGTTTTAATACGGTCGATTATAACGCGCCAGCTGCAAGGGGCCGATGCGACAGATTTGTCAGTTAAGCCCTCCAAGGCAAAATCGTGAATTTTGGCGGGATAAGACAGGGGAATATGAGGCCTTCGGCTTTGTGCAAAAACTCCCCCTTCCTAACCCTAATCATCCTGGAAATTAGCGCAGGAGTGATAACATTCTCATGCCCTGGATTCGACGGTTCTCGAAGCAGATGCTTGCCAGCTGTGCGCAGTGAGTCACCTGAGAGCTCAATTTAGACTGTTGTCATTTAAGACAACACAGAGTCTTGTTAAAATGGTCTTCTTTTATGAAGCGTTTGAAGAGTTTCAAGGGGCAAAACCTATTACTTTCATTCCAAGCGAAAGTGACATTTGATGAGATAAAAACTAACATGAAATAAGAACAGAAAAGCACAGAACGAAGAGTACTGGCTGCCGTTTTGTTTGGAGAGAAGAATTAGGGAGGGGTAACCTCTTCTTAACCCTAACACTACTGGAGTTTAGCGCAAGGCCACCTGTAATACGGGGAGGAGTTCAAGTCCCCGTGCTCTGCCGTCTTTGAAGAACTAACTTGTGAAGAAGCATGATATGTGAAAACATCCAAGTTTGCCGGGTATGGTTGTTAGGGGGGGGGAGGTATTGCATGCCACTGACTTAATTGTCAACACCGTTTTTTATAGTTCGTGGCGCCGCCCTACGAAGGCGGTGCGTACAAAACTCTGATTTCCTCGCCCGCATTACCACAGCCGCCGTGTTGACGCGCTTTAGAATGCCCGAGTCGCCGGCCGTTAACTGCGCCCTGTGGGCATTTTTCGGCTGATCTTCGAGGCTCCGTCCTTCACCTTTCAGTATGTTTTATCAAACGCAATGCCTCTTGTCGCCACGAGCACGGAACCCATTTGCATTCACAGCCACATGTAAACTTGGAAGCATAGGTTGCAGGTATGTGCGGGCACCACTGTGTGGTTCCTCGAACTAAAATTAGGCAATAGTGCAGGTATGTAAGCATCTGTTTTCTTGTGATCAGCACACCATTGCTCTCGCAGTCTTGTGCGCGATGGCAGTCCTCTGGCACCTGGTCCCCGCTAAGTACACAGATCGGAGGCATGGCTTCCCAGTCATCCTCCTCCCTCTGACCCCCTGTGGTGCAGTTGCTCGTTAATGTCCTGGTCAAATGTTTGTTGGGGACCAGACGTGTGCTGATACGCCAAGGTGCAGGTCCGACCGCGCCATCCGCCTACACCTTCCCTAACCTACAGTCTTCTTGACACCGGGCCCTGGTGCGGAGGGGGAAGAAGTGGGGCAGATGTTGCACAAGTCCGCTCTCACTACAAACTAATTCAAGCGAATTTCGCCATACCTGCTTCACCTTGCTCTGGAGCACGCGGTGATAATCGTCGGGTACGACCGGCAAACTGTCAATTTTGTTTGAGCTGGCTGTCTGTCACTTCCAGCAATACTACAGTCAGGGACAAACGACGCTCCAATGGGCGTTCAACGACCTCAGTTAAACAAGGGTCCATGGCAGGGTATTAAGTCAAGACACATTTTATTTTCTGCACATCCGGGGTCTCGATAGCAAGTGGTAAACATTTAAAGCATTTTTCGCTGCGCAAATTGTATCCTATGGAACTTCTAAGGCGTAAGGAAACTTTTGCAGTAACAAATCGGACTCCGCATGATTCTGTAGCAATAGCTCAAATGAAAACATCTTCTAAGCAAACAGGCAGCATCTGTCCCACTGTCATCGGCTTGGACTAGCTCAGTTGCGCCTCTTTCTTTTGAATTCGTTTAATTCTAATTATTTTCTCAACAACGTTCAGCTGCTCTCAGACAACATCTGTATTAACACGTCATATTAACATATCGCTTATGGGGCCAAAGGTGTCTAAGACTTGACGTGCAATAAGAATCCCTCCCATCTCTAAGAAGTTTATTAATTTTGGTCGTAAATTCTTCCATCGACTTGAGTGCTCCTTTGCAATTGTGAATTTTGTTTAAAGAGTTACCTTAGATGCCATTATTATATTCATCACCATTTCCTCCGATCCTTTGCGATTTGCATTAAAAGTCGAGCGTAGTATCTTGGATACTGTGGTTCTTGTGGTTCACTCTGCTCTAAGAGAGCTGGAAAATAATTGCCGTACGTATGAAGTGAATTTTTCGACTAATACCCTGCCTTCAGCAAAACCCCACGCCCTCTCTTCTTCAAAAAACATCTACGTGCGGCTCTCCTGGTCGGAATGTTTCGTTGTTCAGGGATAGCTTTGCCTTTTGCGCTCAATTTTTCCAGTCTGCCAGGCGAAAATTGACTGTTCTTCCTGATAACGGCGAAGCTCCCAAGGTTCCATCTTGTCCCCTCATCTTATTTTATTTCACACTGACGACCTGAGATCGCCCAATGACAGTTTATACTGTTGATAACACGATTGCCGGTCGCCCTGCTAAAAATCAGACGTATATCCAGTTTCGAAGGATAGCTCGGACCATGTCATGGTTGTTGGGAAACGTCCTGTTGCCTAACGACCAGAAATCTGTTCAGTGTGTCTTTCACCTACGACCCACTCCCATTCCTGGACTCCTTGGCGTTCTTCCCAATGAAGTATCATCATTCCGGTATTCTGGTTTTATTTTGCCCTATAATCGTTCATTCTTTGTTTGTATTAAAACCTTTTTAATTGAAATTCGTCAATGTGTTTAGTGCATTCGCTGTTTAAGTTCTTCGTTATCCTAAATCGATCTTCTGGAGATTCGTACATGCTTACATCCTCCCCTTCATTGTTTACTTTTCTCCGATCGTTTTTCACATCCGACTTAAAAAATAAACTCTTTTTTGCATGTTTTCCGAATGACCTCTTTTGCTACCGGTGTTTCTTGTGTCTTTTTAGCTGATATCTTAATACGACGACATTTGACGGCGGTTAAGCACATTGCTCATCGCATTCTACAGGATCTTGTATATCCCTTCGCTCTGAAAAAATGGTTGCGAAGCCTTCCGTGCGTCGGGTCTTCCGACGTGTCTTTTACCGTACATCGGCATACTGGCGTCTGGTAATACCAACTCCAGTTTGATACTAAACATGCAAAGAGATAGAAATACAGAAATTGGGACTCGAACTGTCCCAATAGGGTTTTTGCAGTTTTTATGCAAACATATTAACTCTCTCATCTATAAATTTTCATTCTACCGCGCTAATGGAGGATGTTTTTGTTGAAAATTTTGAAATGCTGCCCACAAAATACAGCGCTTTTTTTTCTCTCTCAATCACTTGTTAGGTGGGCGCACTAACATAGGTTGGGTAGGTTCATAAATTACGATTTCTTACTCACATTGAATCGTCCTTTAGCAGATCCGATTCGCCTTCGGGAAGTTCAACATCGGCCAGTTTCTCTCGAAGAATATCTGTCGGTAACTGCACCATCTCGTTCCCGTTGGATTTACTTGTAACTACCTTCGGGTCCTAAATGAAATGAAAAAACCGTTTGCCATAGAATGTCGATTCTCAGCGTCCCAAAATTAAATCAGAAATGCCTACTTCTTACCTGGCAACCTTTACAATATATACGTATTTTCTGGAGTCATTAACATTCCCACTTTTCCTAATTAATCTGACATCATTTCTGTATCTACTGATGTAATTCCGATAGTACCAAAAGGGCCGTTCAATCGAAATATGGTAGAATTATATAAATCATCTGGCAATATCTTAAAAAACGTCATGAATACTGATTCCATCTATATGCAATGACCAAAGGAAATAGTTGAAAGCTTGTGTTTGAGTGAATTATAATTGCATGTTATATTAAATCCATCGTATCGAGTGTAAATGGATCATCTGACAAATTAGTAGGCGGTTATCAGTTGAATTAACCCTGGGGGTTGAGATAATCCGCCACCCGGGGACTTTTAAAAACCTTCCAAACCCTAAACATTATATGAATAAGAACAAGAGACCTAAGGAAATTGACCGTTTTTCATTTATTGGAGAATTGAGAAAGGTTTCCTCTCCACCAAGTAATTACTGTTACGACGCCAGTGAGCTACGTAAAGTCGAGATCACAATTCAAAATCCGAATAGAAATGGAGAATAGGCGCATGGTTGAATTTAAAAAGATTATTTTCAACGAATGTCCTCAGAAACCCGGCATTTCCAGGTCCAGTCTAAAGCGCAACAGGAAAGGGATGTCCTTAAATGATTGCATTTAATTAAGAGTTCGTACTTCCAATGAATTCACTGTTTCGCGTGTTCGCCATTTAAACGATAACGAGGGAAGATATTTCTGATTTACCTTCGCCTCGGTCACTCTTTACTAACTACAGATCTGCCGATCACAAGACACGGGTTATGCATCATAATAGAGCTTTATTGTTTTTTTGAAGGTCACATGGGTAAAAAGTGCATTAGCGACCCTCAATATTTTTAGGAGACAGCTGACGAACTGAAGGCAGTAGGCAGACATTAGCTTGCGAGCAAAGAAAACGAATCTTTATGATCTTGAAACGGCAAAACGTCGGGGAAAAGACGATGCGTCACCACCAAACAGGGAAGCTTACTCTTTCATCACCACTAGTTCTGGATACCCATGACACTGATTAGATCTAGTAATAGCTTTTCATGCAGTAATCAGTAGCCCCCATATTTAGGCAGAACAATTGTCAATGCACGTGAGAATGAGCTGGCTGAAGCAGATAGAGCAGATTTGAACTTGAGGTAGCAACTCAGATGCTAAAAGGACTTCAGGGGTTGTGTTATAATGATCGAAAATTAATTTTCCAACTTGAATGAGCTAATCTGAGGAGCGATAGGGAATAGCAACGAAGATAAACGAGACGGCGATGGCCATTTCTGGTATTTGAGCCTCAGTAAGATAACAATACTTCCAAGTTTCATGTTTAGTGTGTTCGGGCAAAAGCTCTCACAGATAGGGAACCCGCTGAGGCCTTTCGTTAGACGAATTCTCGCATAAATTTGCCTGCGCGATAGAGGCAAACGTTTACGGATCCCGAAGTGAAGCTAAGACCCCGAACAATGAAAAGTGCTTCCGTACAGATGATATCGGTTACGAATCCAGCTTTGTGCTGGCTGAATTTTGACGGTAGAAACGACAGGAAAGTGCCGTCCGTCTGCTCGTAAAAGCGTTGTCTGCAAAATGATTACAAGCTCTCTCCACTTATTAAGGAAAGCTCAGCACATTTGATCAGATAGTTTCGAATACTAGTTAGCACGAGATTCACCCTGACTTGACTAGCCATCTATCCCGGACAAAACGCCAATTCGGGACCACCATGGTCGGAAACGACGACAGGCCCACAGACCCTTTCAGCTGTGAATCTAGTATGGTGGAGCACTGTGGGTCCGTATACTAATGACGACCCACAGGCAGCATATGAATATTTTACGATTGTTCTGCAGCAAGTGACGGATTTCAGTCCAAATATTCATAACAACTTCGGAGACAATCCAAATAAACTAGGATTTACTCCATCTTTGCTCATAACATCTCGAGAAAATTAAAAAGGCCAGTAAGAAAGCTGGAGTTTACATAATAGTATGTACACGAGAGGTTGCTGGGGGACCTAGCCTCAGGATGCCTGGTGCTTCTCCTATGTCGAGGCCAGGACGGCGTAAACTATCGGACATTTGCACAGTGTGCAAGTCAAGCCACAGCCCATACATGTAAAGTCTTGAAATACGCTGAGCAGAGAATGAAAGTGATATAGGTCGCTTCGTGGGACTGCCGCATCAGACTATGAACGTACCAAATGAGCATAGCTCTTAGGGGGTCAAAACTGTGAGCCTACAATAGATTTAGTCGGGATTTAGAAACCGCTATTGCAAGACGATCATCGGAAAACCGCAGATCGGGAAAAGGCAGCCTGAATGCGTTACTCGCGACGATCAAGCATCTTGATGTAGGTCCGGTGGCACTTGTGGCCGCTTTTAGCAAACAGCCTCTGTGGCTCATTTCTGGGCTTGCGCGCGGGATATGACGGACAACTTTGCGGATCAAACCACCCACAGCAAACCAAGATCTGAATAAATCTGATCAGGGGCCGAAGGTCATCGCAGAAATTTCGATCACAAGTAGATTTATAGCTCGAAATTCCAGGGAAGGGCAGGCACTATGTTTCCTCCCACAGCCGATTTGGGAGTCCGTGATTGGAGGAGAATTATTGCAGGAAGGAAGTTTCACCGACTACCACGAACTAAGAAGAAACTGCTGCGGGGAAAGCATAAACTAGGTGTTCATAATTTTCCAGGGGCGCAAAAGGCCAAAGTCGGTGACATGAGTTGTCTTTGCGCGCGTGCATTCATCTCAGCAGTTTCGTAAGAGACTGCTCACTGCCTTCAGTTTTAACAGACCACGGTCGAAGTTAAGCTTCCTTGGTCACGTAGACCGAATTCTGCTAAGTCCCATAAAGGCCGTCTTCGTCAGTAGGCGCTTAAAGCGGACACGTCTAGCAGACGCAAGCGTGACAGCCGGATTACTTCGGTAGGCACGCATTCTTTCTGGGGGACGTAGGGTGGTTGCCACTAAACTTCCATGATTTTTTGATAAAAATTGGTGATCCTACCAAACACCAGCCGGATCTAAGTGCTAGGGAAAGCTAGTTTCCTGTCTTTTTGCCAACTTGTTGATCGATGTGCACAAGTGGTTGGTAAGGCACATCGCAGTCGGCTAGCGAATTGCTTCAGGACGATGGTGAAGGCTTAGCTCTATGACAGTACGCCTTCTAGCCCTTTGAGGTCAAAGTGTTGTCCGTTGACTGGTTGCTTGCATAGGCTTTATGACTGTCGATTTTGTCGCTGACCGTATAACTCCCGTCATGAATTGGAACTTGTGACCGATAAAGAGAAAATCTAAACTGAATTAATCAGGTCAACGACAGAGGCTTAGAGGCATGTCGGTAAATCTTCTAGTCTCAAATGATGTATAGTATGAGGGGACAAGGACAGCTCTAACAATAACAAAAAGCTAGACCGGTCCTATCATGCAGCAGCCGTCTCCAAACAACTAGTTAAGGAGTGTGTCATTGAAAGAGTTCCGTGACCGTTTACGCTTTTTATCAAATGGTCTTGGGAAAATTAGACGCAATAGAAAGTAGACTGCCAACGGAAGGGTTAGCTGCTCAAAAGTTCGAAAGACACGGAGGTTACGGAAACGGACGCAGAGCTGCAGAGGGGAGCTATACGTTACTCATGGAAAACACAAAAATATTTGGGTTGGTTCAAACCCTTCTTGAACTTACATTAACTGCCTGACATAAAGTACTCACTCCAGTTTTGAAATTTGAAAAAGTTAATAAAAAGGGTGATGCCGAGCCACTTATTCGAAGAGGGGTCAGTGCAACAAGGTGCCTTGACTGATAGTATTTAACTCATTTTAAGGGGTTTTCAATATAACATTATATGTTCAATATCCTCGTTCGAGTTATTATGAAGTAAAGCACAATAAGGCCTTTGTTTAACGACATTTCGAGAGAAAACTAGTCCAAATATGTAACAAATCCACAAGTACAGGACATAGGACTGGCCGGTCGTCTAAGCAAAGCCGCACAAAAGCCAGCCTCAAGAAGGCCTATATTTGGCTTTTCCTTGACACAACCTTACTGATTGTGTCCACCTAAAAACTGGTTACCTAACGGAATTCGCTATTTCTTAATGTTATCAGACGACTCTCAGCTAAATTCCGAAATTTCGTATTTTTAACACCAAACCACAACGAGACTTCGTTTGAAACATGAATTTTGCATCTTTTTGAAATCTATACTGTGAGTGCGCTATGCAAAAGGGCTTTATGCTGAAACTACAACGAAACATTACTATAGGTGAAATAGGATAGGCCAAATTATTCTTGATTGCATTGATAACAATCAGTGATTGCGTTAAGAGATCACTGAGCAGATTTGTAGCCAGACTCTGTGCAAACTGCGACTAAATTTGGCGTGTGCAGTCATCGGGCAGTAATTATGCTTAAATTAGTAATAATCGGCCAATAATCGGACAAAAACGCGAGCTCGAATCCAGAGGGATGTTCAAGAAAACCTAATGAAGCTTGAAATTCGCAAGATGGGATATGGGTATAAGAATGCTAGAGTTCGACGTATTTAAAAGTCTGCTCTCCTCCTAGAAAGTTAGCTGACAATGATGCATCTGGCGAACGACCGAGCAGTGCTTAATAAATGTCCGTCAGTCTGGCTGGTTAAAAGCTATCGAGAGAGCAGCTAAAGACCTAACATGGAGTACATGGTAGAAAGCGAATCATAGGCGGACGCCAACACTTGTTTCGTTGAACACCAGGTAGTCAGGGAAGAAATTAGCTCGGCGACATTCGAAATAATAACCTACGAATCGAGAACCTTGTACTCTGCATACAGAACAGTAACTGGCGGTCTCTACGTATAGTAGGGCCCACATTGAACCTGACGGGCGTCAACCTTTATGCTTATTTTTCACCTCCTTCCATTGCCACCATCTCAGACCCTATGCTGAGATTCCGCAAATATATAATAATTTCTACTTGGCCTGCGGACTATAACCCACGTGGGAGGGATATGAAAGCCATGATACATTGGGACTAAACGTTGTACACCAAATCGTGCCTATCCGCTTTCCCCTTTATAAAACAGCACCCCTAGCAAATTATGCGTTTGTCGGAGACGGCGGAATTTTGGAATTCGTCTCACATGAAACCACTAAATAGACATCTTTCTGTCTGTGATTGACCTCTTCGAAAGTTAGGAATCAATTGACGGATAGCTTAGAACCTCTTTAGCTAACAGGTTAAATCTCCAAAGAGGCATATCATCTGAGTAGTCAGAGGGGAAACAGGGGTTCCTAAGGTTCATTCGCAAACTTCACAGTTTGTGTTTTTCTGTAACTCTCGTAAGATGTCATCTTTAGCCTATGCACCATCCCACATATCAAATGTAACTTTGAGGAGTAGTCGCTATGCGAGCACTAAGTAGAAACAGGGCTTGTTAAAAAGGTGAAAATGTTCTGTCGATTTTCATAAGGCTTGTGTTTGGATAATGGATCCCCCGAACTGTGTACCGCAAGCTTTGACGTGGAAGCCCTTCCTTTCCCCGTATTTTGGATTATCTACAACCCACATGCCTTGTTTCGGTTTAAGTAAGACAAAGTCGGTCAGGTCTTCCCTTTTCACGGTTAATCTCGGTGCACTGACCAAAGTGCCCGCAGAGAATACTAACCTCTTTGTGTCAGCAAGCACTTTCTTTGAAAATAAAGTTTTGCGTTAGTGTATACCATATCGGCACAACTCTCCTTTCCAATTAAAAGGCAGCCTGATATAAGCAAAGATACGCGTTCCGGGAACTAGTTGATAAGAAGAGAAGCGATCGCTGGAACAAGAGCTTTATTCGCATCACGCTTCGGATTCGCGCTCAAACCCATCATCAGAGACAGTAACAGTAGCCAGCGTTCGTTACTATCTCTGATGATGAGCTCGATCGTGAATCCGAAACGTCAGACGAATAAAGCCCGTGTTTCAGAGATCGCTTCCGCTTCTTATCGAAAAGAAGTCTGCTGGGCAGTACAGCTGTTGACAAGGCACTTTAGTCAAAGTGACTCGGGTTCTCTGAACTACTTCAAATTCACATACTACATTCTGACTAATTGTTTCGCCCACTTGAAACTTAACATGAACCACAGCCTTTTGTGTATATCTGGTGGCAGCTGACTCAGATATCATCTGACAGCCTTATTCATATAAGCGTTTTTGATGTTTTTAGAGTGCACTCACACTCAGTTTGCTGAAGCAGTTGACTTTACCTTGTCCATCTATCGTGTCTTGGTTCTATTCTTTGAATGTGCCGGATGGAGCAGATTTGGGATAAGAGACTTAAATGTTCTTCTTAGAACTGGGACTGTCACAAATAACACAAAACTAACAGGCCGATTCATGGTAATTTAATCAAGAATCTGTTAAATGTATCAAAGACAGTTCCAAGGAATCGTCTGCGTGTAGTGTGCATGTGTCGTCGTAGTTTCCCCTAATAGATGCATAAACACATGCGACAAATGAATCAAATCTGCTTACGGCTCTTGCTGTCGTAGAATGGACCCCAGCTATCCACGTGGCAACTAGATCACTCCGTTAAAAGTGCGCCAAGGCTGTTTTGCCAGCTTGCGTTCTTTCAGTCTCATCCACCAATCACATTCGAGAAGAGTTAAGACGGATAAATCATTGGCTCGTGCGTAACTCAAAAATTTCTGTCGGCGCAAGCAGAATGTGGGGTTGAGCTCAGTTCACGTGGGTGCGCCCATGTGCGTGACGTGAATCACTGTTCACCGTAGACCTTTTGGGTCATTCATGTAAAAACTTCGGTGAATTGGTAGTTAATTGCGGTCAGTACATGATAACTTGGTGATGTGCATGTTGGAAGACAGGGCCCAATTATGAGGGTCAAGCCAGAGCAGTTCTTGTGAGGTCAAGTAATGCCCAAAGAAATTCGAACGCCTCCGTGGCGGCCACGTCCTTCACGAAACCTTAAAATTCAGATTTCAACAGAAGACCTGAGTTGCCTGTATTAAAGCAGGACCGCGCGTCCCCTACTTAGCTTTGCGTACAAGAAATTGACATCGCGTTTCAAAACAGTGGCCTGAATTACGTCTTCCGTAGGCTTATAGTTTTGCACTTTCGTATTCCCATTCACAGCCATCTACATATACTCTGCGCAAATCTATTAACGATATTATCCTATTCGGAAGTAATGACAGACATTTAGGTGCGGAATTCGTCATGACTATGATTTTGGCTTGAATCGAATTTCACTCAGTCATCAACTATCTTCCCCAAAGCCGACCCAGAGCTTTGTACGTGTAAACATGCAGATTAAGTAAAACGTATTTAATGCTACCAGTGGATAAAACAATTTATAAGTAAAACCTGAGACGTATTCATGGCACCTTAGCATTTTTGGAGCGCACAATTCCTGAGCAGGTACGGCATCTTATTCACGGGGGTTTCTGAGAGAAAACAGGGTAGCGCGACCCAGACTTGTGCAGACATTTCATTTAGCACAAGATCGCATGTAGTACAGTGGCACCGATTCCCCTGTCCTCATTATAACCCTAATCCTTACGTCAACGGTAATCCCTATAGCCCTAACCATAGCCCAACCCTAACTCTGATCTCAACTCCCCTAGTCCTAACGTGGACACCGACACTAGGCCTGGCCCTAATCCCTTTCAGGTTAGGACACGACCACTTGTTATATTAAGATTCACATCTCCGCGCACAATCATCAGATTTTTATGACGTCTGATTTGCTCACATTCTTCTTCAGAGCTGAGATTGCGTTTTCATCAAAAACGACACCTGGAAATGGAGTACTACGCTTCCCAAGACCTTTCCTACTTTACGCATCTTTTGAAGTTCCGTTTTGGAACTGATCTTTTAGATTTCAGGATATGGATTTCGTCTAAAACGTATGCAAATGACCGCCCGAAATGTCGCAGTTCTGTAGAAACTGTGCATAAAATTTGAAATATTTTGAATACCATCAGGAAAATATGACCAGCTGAAGACAATCACAGTCACTTGACAAATAATATATGTCAGACAGGGCAGTCCTAGGTTCAAAAAGATTTCATTCTGGATCGGAACGATTCCGTTTAAGTGCATCTGCGTGCGGAGACAAGCCATTTTGAGCCAAACTAGGAGCACGCCAAGAAGAAGTAGTTCCTCTATGGGATTGACTTATCAGTAACCTGTCAAACACGGCTTTTGAACTTAGGTGACGTCGCACAAAAGACTACTGCTTCGGAGTGCGTATGACTTATTGGTCCTGAACCCAATGTAATTGTGCGAATAAGTGACTGGGCCGCTTTTAGACATTCCCGTTCTCCGTTAAACGTAACAGTTGAAATGACGTCAGACATTCTCTGCTGACGAACAGCAATGCCCCGAAGAGAGGCTCGACATGTTGCCAGAAAATCCCGAGAGAATACGTGCCTGGAGATGTGTTTGCACACATGAACTTCACACACGGTCTGCAACGAGCTTGCTCGCGAAAGAGACTAGCGGTTCGCCATCCGGAGACTCAAAATCACTGTCTCGTCTTCAAATGCCTGAACCCTGACATGTGCCACATGAAGGGAGCTCAAATATCCATTCCGTTCTCGCACTTCGCCACCAAACGCTCCACCGTATTCTCTGCTTGGCGCAATTCCATCCGAAGATTCCTCACCTCTAACGGCGTTACTGATGATAGTGGATGTGAAGATATGATAGCGACTGAACTGAGCGGTTTCAAAAGACGCGTTCGTCACCAGCGTCACCACTTCACCCCCCTCTTTTTCACGATCAACACCCCATCGGTCATTAAGGATGCGGAAGCAGAAGAGACCGGAGAGACTGTTGGACCGGTAGAAAATCTGTTTCTCCTAACCCAACCAAGCCGGCGTCACAAATGTAGTTGAGACAGCTAGACGGGATAAAATGCACTTTCTGAGTGATTCGCCATATTAATAGCACAAGTACTAGCTAAAAAGCTCGGACAAGTTTTTCATTAATTTTGTGCAGTCGTATGCCGTAGGCGAGACTGACTTGGCACACCGGTGCGTTTTCCAGAGTCTTCAAAGTGCTTTCTAATATGCACGCTGGCTTTTAACGTTCTTCGAGTCTAGAGGGGTTTATTCCGACGGATTTAACCCATGTACTAGAAAAAATGGGATCGAAAATAGGAGTACATTCCAGTAAGCACATGCTTGAGAACTCACGGTTGGGCCGAACCCCTCGGACCTGTGTCATACAGTGCGACAAAATCGGCGGATCACTTGTCGGGGTTCAAGCTAGTACCTGCACTGCCAGTATGGTGAATCACACGGTATGGCTATGCTAATTACAGTCCGTCCGTTTGTGGTTATTCCACAAAAGCTAATGAAATTCAACTCAAGTAGTCGGGGTAAAATTCGAGCAGAAACTACAAAAGTCTGTTCCGCAGAATTTCCTCCATAGTTGCGCACTAATCCCCAAAGAAATTAAGGGTGTCAGCTAAATGTTCTTTCGACAACGAATG
Organism: Spirometra erinaceieuropaei; assembly: GCA_902702965.1. Lineage (NCBI taxonomy): Eukaryota > Metazoa > Platyhelminthes > Cestoda > Diphyllobothriidea > Diphyllobothriidae > Spirometra > Spirometra erinaceieuropaei. Next base: position 567,039 of record CACRXP010000090.1, on the reverse strand, counting down.
CAATTCAAAAATGGACGCCAGTCTGGTTTCCTGTGTGTAGACTTCTGCCATAATTGGAATATGCTGGCGAGGACATTTTCAAAGTGAGGACGATGCTTCATAACACTCTTATTCGCGTTACGATATGGGCGACCTAAACATTGCCACTATCTATTAAGGTCTCACACGGAGCTCACTAAAGCCAGACTTTGTCACAAAAGACCTAAAAAAGTGGTCAATCCTATAAATAGCAGTGCTTCCAGCACTACGGGAAATCAGCGCTGTTTTACAGGATCAAATTTTTAGCATAAAAGTAGCTCGAGAGATCCAGGTATGCTGCCGAATACGCGAACGCACCAAACTTCCTGCGGGAAATTAATTGCTCTGAAGAACAGTGTTGATGTACGCTATCGTCTATTAACTCAAACAAATATAAATAATTTAAACGTAGCAGTAAACGCCAGTATCTAGTCATTTGGAAGGCACGCCAAAGTTGAGTAGAATCCCGCAAAATTTGGGCTCAAGAGTTCCTGGAGCGATCGCTATTTCCTCTAAGAATAACGATTTACGAGAGAATTTAGCGACCGTGATGGTAGCCAGTTAGATTACTACAAAATTACCACTGGCTGCCACACCAACAGGCAAGATCCGGAAGCCCAAACTCCCGGGTGTTGCTTGGCAACCAACAGCAGAATACTAGGGTCGAAATGTAAAGCTGCTTTTTAGATCCTTTTGTTTGTTGAGTAGATGCATACGTTCCTGTTTTATATGCAAGCCGGATGACGATTGATTCTACACCCACCTTAAAGAGGTGACAAACTCTGGGCTAGAAAATAATGGAGGTTCGTCGGAAGGTGGGCAGAAAAAACTGTAGGCCGTATACGTGGCATCTAGTAAACTGCACGCACGAAGAGTGCCGTACATACCAAAGATTCCGACAAAAGCGTTTCTGGAAAAAATTGCCGTCAGCTCAGAATAACTACGATAGATCTGACTTTCGAATACAATTTCTTAATATGAGAGAGACTTTCCTTATTTTATGCAGAATAACATTACCGACGAAGACAAGGGAGGCTGGAATGGCCATGTCTGGCTTGTAGTCAGCCAGTCATACCCAACCCCGAATTGTGGAACACCTGGGGCTCGATCCCTCAACCTGTTGGTTAGAAGTCCAACGCCTCTAACCAATGGGCCATGGGCTTGTTGTCCTGTCGGAATGTACAATGGTAGAGAGGCGCTCACCGATTCTGTTACGGAACTCACTCGTACCGTTGTGCCTTTTGGCTCTCTCTCTCCGTGCTTACCCTGTAAGGTTGATTAAATTGCGAACAGCAGCAGTTATCATCGTAAAAGCACACATTTCTGCACATCGATTCAGCGGATTCTGCGCCTGTTTGACGTCCAGCATGCAGCATTTATGCGAAGAATCTCGCCCTCATTGCAAGGTCATCAAGAAGACCAACACTTGAGGTGACCTCTGGTTGGATGGCCGTCAAGTGTTAAAGAACATAGCCTATCACGTTGTAGAAAAGTGCCTTATTACGAACACTGATCTTGATGGTATCACTCAATTAATCGTTAGCCCGTAGTGTGTGGGTCGCGTGAGTGGTATTCATGAGTGACCTTCAAGACTTCGGATAGCACTTACGCCTTACATTTTGTTTACTGACGAAAAACACGAGAAAAGGACGGTCAACTGAAAATATCGATTGACTTGAGGCAGTTTGCAATTTCCCGAAAGGTTTTAATGTAAACGAACTTCAGAGTATTATGGCAGATTACTATATTTTTGTAGCCGCCTCTGATATTAGCGACTTTTCAATTTGTACTGAAATATGCTGTCCCAAATTGTACCCCGCAGTCCGTTTCTGGAATCGCTTGTATTATCTCCAAACGGCATGCACATGCTATTATTTATAAAGTAAACCAAAAACGAGGAAAAAGCAGAATGCTAACAATTGTTTATTTTTCTGTCACCAACCGAAACTAGCTGAACTGTTCAAACTGATAAAATCTTGGCAACGGCACTTCATGTGGCCCTACCGATAGAACAGGGAGAAATGACGCCTCTGACGCTTATGCTCAGCTCTAAAACCTTAACTCCAAATTTTAATTTAATACTTAAACATATCCCCAAGCCTAACCGTATCCACAAACCTAAACATGATTCTTAAATGCGATTCCAACACTAATCCTAACCTCAACCCTTAAACCCAAACATAGCCGCAGTCCTAATCCTGGCTTTACCTGCTGATATTATGGTCAAAATAGCACTCACGTTAACTACACAAGTAGGTTACGAGTGAGGACCAGGGAACGGATCAATTTCAGAGTTAATATTATTGTATGAGTTACTGCCGATAGAGGCGAATAGACGAGCTCCGGGAAGCATTTCAGAAAAGAAAATAATCGCTGGAACAAGAACTTTGTTTACCTGACGCGTCGGATTCCCGCGCGAATTCAGATACAGTCGCAGGAAGGGGCAGTAGATGAACAAAGGCCGCAGTAGCCCGGTGAACACATGTCCACAATAATTGGCAGTACTCGCGTTCATGGCCGGAAGTCGTATTAGGTGCGATGATTGTCTGCCGGTCTATACCCGAGTCGTTAGTGGCCATGATTTCATCACCGTTGTTAGTTTTTGGCATGACTATTGCTCAACTGTTGGGCTAGCTGTCACCGAAACTGTTGGTCGAAGTTGGCGTTGCACACAAGGCGAAGGCCGAAAGATTCACAGTCACGGTAGGAAACATCTGGAGGCGTTTCCTGGATCGGACGCAATTGCAGGCAAAGCAACTTCTTCAGAGAAACTGGGAAATTATTTCGAACTTGAGGGCCCAGACATGAAGCGATAGTCAGGAGGAATGACACTAGCTCTCAGAGCGGGAACTGACTACACCTTCACGTTTGGCGAGGTCAAAATCCTCACAAGAGATGCGAGCTGCTTCACTCATGGTTTTCCGGCCCACAGTCAATTAGCAAACACAGTGACCTTCCGCCTCCATATTTCGTGTTGGCATTTTGCCTGGGCTGAATAACTGGCAAGGAGGGCAGGGTGCCGGAGGCCAACAGTTCCGGCGACAGAGAACTAATTGTCGAGTAGACGTCATGCCAAGAATCAAGAACGGGGATGAAATCACGGTCATTAACGACTCGCATGTGGACCAGCAAACAATCATCGCACCCAATACGACCTCCAGCCATGAACGCGAGTGCTGCTAATTGCTGTAGGCATGTGGCTTCGGGACAAATGCGTCTTGTTAATACTGCGCTCTTTCGTCTACCAAGCATTTCTACTTTTGCCCCTGACGATGGGCTCGAATGAGAATACGAATCGTCAGGCCAGCAACCTTTCTGCTTCAGCAATCGCAACTTCTCTTTCGGTCTGTGTTATATTTCCCTCACCTTATAACGCTCTTTGTGATCTGTTGCCGAGCAAACCGCAAGAAATCATACCTAAATAAAATAATTAAGTGGACTTCAGTTAAACTGAATAAGTGGGGTCATATATGATACTGTCTCCTATGTCTTAAATAGAAACGAATCCAAATATTCAAGCAGGAGGGTCACACAGCCTCAGACAAACTGCTAAAGTTGAAAATAATTTTGCTGGATAAGACAGAATCAACATCGGTCTTTGAATACCCTGGACAGCATCTGACAGAACGTGGATTTTGGCGTGTATCCTTGATCTTTATACCTGTCAAATTCGGATTCCTACCACGCTTTCCTTCTTAGAATTATGATATTTCGGCTGGCCACACAGACAAGTCGCTGTCGGTATTGCACTAACCAGGTGGCAACGACTGACTTGCGATGGCCCCGGTTCGCCAGTTCATAATAAAATGGAAATGTGCGCATCTTGCCTTGCCATCAAGACAGCTAGGTGAACGCGATTTCTATGCTCTTATATGTATTCCTCATTGCAAGTTACGATAATTTCACCCTGCGGCCCAATTGGTTGGTCATCCGAAATAGTTTTTGAAAAAGACCCTGGTTTAAATTTAAAAAAACTAATAGGTGTTTTGGCAGATTTAGACAATTCATCTGACCGATTTGGGGAAAGCTCGGCGTCTCTGTAGAATACGAACCCACAACAGTAAGGGCATAGCTATAGTACAGCCCGAACGGGGCCGTGAATTTAGTGACATTTCGATCCAGCCGCCCGCGCTACAATGCAAACAATGGCAGAAAAATATAATCGCAACCTCACCGAATTCGCGTTTCTCTGCGTCATGATGACTCAGTCGTCGGGGTAGATGGGTAAGCAAGCACATTAAGTTGAAGGGTCGGATCTTATTTCTTAGCCGCACCTGCAATAGACAAGCCCCTGCCGCATGTCATATGGGACCAGCGATACTAGGGAGTTTAACGCTGACCCCTAATGCTAACTCCCAACTCTAACCAATAACCCTAACTCTGGCCCCTAACCATAACCCTAACCCCAACCGCTGGCCCTAACTCCAACACTTACCCCTAACCATAACCCTCATCCCTAGCACTGACCCCTAACAGGTGCGGCACAAAATATGATCTGACCAGTCGAAGTTCGTGCATTTTTGGTAACTGTAACATTCAAATGAACCGAAGAAGCTGCGTCGAAGTTATGGTAAAACTAAACGGAGGATGCGAAATTTCAAGTCATGGGATAATTGGGTTGGCTAAATATTTAACTACTGCCGTAATTATGTGTTACATGGCCTACACCAGTCTGCGACAGACTCGAGCAAGCCACTAAGAAGCTTCTTCGCAAAGCTATTGGTTCATTTTTTTACTTTGATAAACCCGACACATTACACAATGTCCCTACACGGTTGCTTGCTAACGAAGTGACTCGATGCTCCATTGAATCGAGGTCCAGACTACAAGGGCTCCTTCTTAACTAGGTCTTTATATCAAGTCCAAGACAGCATTTGTCAAGAGTTATGCCGTGGATTTTAGTCCTCGTAACCACTGCGCTTTATCTTCAGGTCAGTGCACATGAGAGAGAGCTAGAGAGTGAAAGAGGGAGGCGAAGGTGAAATCTATTCACTTGAGAGGAGTCGCTCACACCACCATGAAGCGTAAACAGCCGTGACTTTCGAGTTCGACAGTGAACAGGATTAACGGAAGATATAAATTGGTCTCACTCAGGACTGAAGGCCAGGCTGGAGTGAGGCCTTCTTAATCTGGTCAATATGATACTCCGGATTCCACGACATTTGAGAAACCTCTCTTTTTTGATGCCTGTCAGTGAAAGGACGGAGATCCGGACGCCTCAGGATAACGAGCATTTCATGTGTAAAAGGTGAATAAGCATTGCTTGCAGTATTTTGTTGCCCACGTGACTACGGCTTCAGCGAATAACTATCATAGGCAGGATGGAAAAATATAAAACTGCAAGATGAAGTCCTTTAAAGACAGGAGCTTTCCCTTATAAGATATCGAAGTGTCAGGAGTACGTCGGCTCTGTTTTAAGAACTAATCTTTCGGCATTCTGGGAGCTCTTCTCAGAGGAAGGCCACTTGTGTATATATCATTTCAATAAAAAGATAGGTAGTTCGGAGCAGGAGATTCGGTTAATTGTTTGTTATCAATAGTGTAGTTTGTCCAATGTGCATATTTACAATGGACTTCCAAACGGCCTTTTTAAAACCGAATTATGTTCCTCCTTCGAGCGTGGACTTCGAATAAGACGTAACTATCTACCGAATGAGCAAAAGAATGAATATTTTTAAATGCATGTTTTCCATGAAATATAATTGGACTTTTAGAGGCATAGACAATTAATGAGAAAATGCTTGCTACTTATATAGTCATTTTTTTACAGAGTGTGGTGTTTACATGCAGCCGGAAGGTGGTTCATTCGAAAGCAGGCACCCTTAGGTAACTGAAATATTATAGAATTATACAACAGAGTGACTAGTTTTACAACCCTAATTAATTTATCTCTTCGAAACGAAAACTCATTTCGGAATTTCGGTTGACATTTCATGATTTAGCCCACCTACTGCGCCTAGCCCCTATCTCTGCGGCTTTGCAGTTCTGTAGGATGATACACTCGCATTTATATGGACCTTGGCAAACAGTCTAGCATATGTTTGGCGTCAGCGGTCTACACGATGAGAATATAGCGGCTAGAAAATGACTCATTCCCAGAATGTTTTGTGTCGCATTCGCATCAGCGAACACTTCTGGCACCCTCAACCATAGCCGGCTGAATAGCGGACTCGTGATGTTAATGACGAACCCTTCGGCCTAGTTCATGACGATCAAAGACCCCAGGTTAGTAACTCACATTATCCAAAACGTAAGGTTTAGGTACGGTTGAACAAACTAGAAGTAGTCCTTGTTGTACACGATTACATGCCATTATGTGACTGCCGCTCGACAAGGCACAATGCAACGAGCAAAGAAGCTCCATTTGGGTGATAGGAGCAGCATTCCTTTGTGAATATGTATGCATACATATGCAGAAGGGAGACTGGGTGGGCTACTTCCAGCTTGTAAGACGTTTTTATTCCGGCTTTGCCTCATCGGAGTTTCAAAAGCGCGTTTTTTAGTCACTGGACGTTTCTACGTTCAGCGTTCTACCAACCGAGCCATAGGTCACGAGCGTCGGATCTAAGTACGCTTAATGACCACAGAACACGGCTTCGAGGTCCAGGTGCGACAAAACCTGGGTTTCGGCAAGGCTGGCTGATGATGCCTAATATGCCAGGAATAGATAACTCAATCTCCTTTGTCTACTTCGGCCTTCTTTTAGCCCGTGTTCCTGATCGCTACGTGACTGTCTGCAAGAACTTTACATTGGGTTTCAAAGCGTAGGGCGACCAGCATGTCCCACAACCCCGTTGGTGAACGCACATCAACATGAATTAATATTCTAGATCGCAATCATCAAAACAACGGAACAGTAGCTCAATTGCTAAGGCGCTAAACTTCATAACGCCTGACGACCAAACCACACCTATTTGCATTTCAAATTTAGTAAAGCTCGTGTTTATGTAAGGCTGATTGACGATGGCCACTATAAGCCCGAGATGGCCATCTTAGTTTCACTTGTCTTTTTTCGAGTCTCCTTTCAATATATGTAAAGCAAGAGTGTGACCCTCTCTGTTGTGGCAAGGTTTCCACTTAATCCCATTCAGTCCGCCCGCCAGCTCGCTACTGACGACAAAGAGCGTCATGCCACAGGGCACACATCACAACTAATAAGTACTCAGCTCATTGGTAGAGCGTTCGACTAATTGACCAAAGATCCCGGGTTCGAATCCCAAGCATTTCACATTCGGAGTTAGATATGACTGACTGATGACGGCTAATAAGCTAGAAATGGCCATTCCAATCTCTCTTGTCTTCATCGATACTCCATTTCCTACATATGGCACAATTCATGTTGTGACTGCCTGGGAGGTCTCTGGGTTGAGTCCCAAGGCAAAAAGGGACGAACATGTCACGCCACTTCATCATATAAATACATATATGTTGAAAAGAGGTAGGTTCTTTGGGACAAGAGGGTTTATTGCGTAAATTTTCGACGCTGGTTCCCCAGGTCGTCGTCAGACGCAAGCGGAAAGCAAATGTGAAAGCAAGAAACAGCTAACGTCAAGAGTGCACAAAAATCGATACTTGCATGGCGTGTGCGCCGGTTGGCGGCCGTCGTGCGTCAGTCTGAGCTGGTTGGTTCCCTTCTCTTCCATTTCTCCTTCAGGTTTCTGTACACGGCATCCAACTCGATATGCCGGTTGATGCATGAGTCATCAGAGTGCATCGCCTCGAGGAATTCTCGGCCTTTCTTGAAAGGGCAGACCGCGACAACGCGAGCTTTGTCCCAAGCGAAAGTGTGCCCGGTGTCCAGCGTATGCATGGCTACCTGAGACAGATGGTCTCGCCTCTTTACTGCCAACTGGTGCTCATGGATGCGTGTTGAGGCGGATTTTCCAGTCTGGCCACAATAGACGGCAGTACACGCATTACACGGTATCTTGTAGACGACCTCTTTCTTGTCCAGCTGATTAACTCTATCCTTAGGATGTACCAGCTGAGAGCGCAAAGTAGTCGTAGGTTTGTGCGCCACTCGAATTTGGTGCTTCCTTAAGTGCCTTTCGACGAGTTCAGACACATTCTTAATGTAAGGAAGGGTTCGCCAAGTGCTTAATTCAGGCGTCTGATTGGAACTACCCGGTTCCTTCTCCCTTGATTCTCGCTGCCTCATGCATCTGCGTACAAAGTCCTTAGGGTATCCATTCTGCGAAAATAATTCGCACAAGTAATTCACTTCGGCTCGATAGCCTTCTTCATCCGAACAATGTGTTTTTGCTCGACCAAGCAGACTGTTTACGGCACTCCGTTTGTGAGAAATGGGCTGGTTGCTCTTATAAGGAAGAATGACTTCAGCGTAAGTTTCTTTCCGGTAAACGGATGTGCGTAATGTTCCGTCGACCTTACGCTGAACGAGAACATCCAGAAATGGGAGTTTGCAGTCCACTTCCTTTTCAAGTGTAAATTGAATCCCAGCAATTGTTGAGTTGATAGTATTGTGGAGCACTTCTAGTTGGTTCTTTTTTACGATAACAAATGTGTCATCCACATATCGCAGCCACAATTTAGGAGTACACAACGGGAGCGCCGTTGCCTCTAGTTTCTGCATTGTTATTTCAGCGAGAAAACCAGAAATACATATATATACTGGAAGATAGGCATCCCAAGAAACATAATTCGAAGAAGAATGAGTCCTTTGGGAAAATGAACAAACTTTATTTCGTAAATTTTCGAGTCTGGTTCCCCAGCTCGTTTTTAGACGTGTAGTAAGTGTGAAGAAACAGTCAAAATTTAAACAATGCCAAAAAAATCGATATTGCTCTGTCATGACTGAGGATGGGTTAATGCCGTGGGCTGATGTCACGTCGTGATTGGCTATTACCTTTTCCATTTTTCTTTGATACTTGTGTACATGCATCAATCGACGCATCGACCTTGATACCATGTACACAAGTATCAAAGAAAAATGGAAAAGGTAATAGCCAATCACGACGTGACATCAGCCCACGGCATTAACCCATCCTCAGTCATGACAGAGCAATATCGAGTTTTTTGGCATTGTTTAAATTTTGACTGTTTCTTCACACTTACTACACGTCTGAAGACGAGCTGGGGAACCAGACTCGAAAATTTACGAAATAAAGTTTGTTCATTTTCCCAAAGGACTCATTCTTCTTCGAAATACATATATATATATAGGGAATACGACAGAGTCTGGAGGTATATTGATGCAACACTGCCTCGAGTTTGTTTGCCTTCATTCAGCAAACCATTACCCTGTCCGCCAGCTGCGACCATACGTATAGATCTACTTGGCGCAGTTGGTCCGCCACTGGGGTCCACCAGATGGGTCGTAAGCAATTCGTCGAACCGAAGTCCTTCAGAGCCTAGCCACCTCCCATCCTCTCGCTGCAGATCGGCTATTTATTCCCTCATGAATAGGCGCACACCGATTTGCCGGCTTCCGAAAGCAAACGACTTTGAAACGGTTCTGTATCAGTCTACCTCCCAGACTCTGTCGGCCAACTTCAGCCTGGTAGGTGGTTGCTTGTTCGTGAAACCTATCACCCCTACAAGGCCTATTTGTTTCGCTAAGCCAATGGATCGATGTGCGCCTATTCCTGGGTTAATTAACGCCCAAAATGCAGCGACAGAGAATGGCAGGCAGTATTTAACCTTCCATGGAGGACTTATTTGTCTTTTGGCAGCTAATCTATTGTTGCAGTCTGTTCCCTTGATCGGGAAAATGACTACGATCCTTAATTTCTTATCGACTTCACAAATTTTGAAATGCGGTGTTTCGGCTTTGTTGAGCGAACCAATAGAAAGGATATTCTAAAACATAGTGGAAGAAAATGTCTGTTCATTCCAGAACATGCGTTTCTCTCGTGGTCGGACAGATGCCATGAATGCTTTGTAAGAATTTATTATTACTAAGACTCTAAATGCCTAGGCGGCTGCATACTGCATGCCTGAGTCGCAGGATGCAAGTATCGTCGGGTAGTGAGTCAAAAAATGTCCGAACTAGGGGGTACGCGGCCTGCCGTTACCTAAAGAATGTCAATCAATGTAATCTTAAAAAACGTGGTATTACGTGACGGAGCAATACTGACGAAATAAACCACGCACGGCGGACGTCGGAGTTAGCACTAAAGAAAAAACACTATTCAACATGAATGTTATTGTAGCTTTTAAATTTCCTTAGAAGTTAGCTGCGAACTTGGAGTACATAAGTAGATTTAAGGTCTATGGGCTCAGACCTGAATTGGAGTATCTGCCAGAAAGCAGACAGGGGAATGATGGGGGACCCACTGACGAAACGAACTCCTCGCAGCTGTGTCATGCAGCTGCAGAATATCGGCAAAACCCGCGTGTATGGGTTTTTGGCTTGTACCTGTGCTGTTAGTACGGAATCACCTTACCCTAAATGAATGTTGTTGCTCGTCCCATGACGGCAAAATTAAAACAGTCAAAGAGGCCTCCAAGGAATGCTGCTACGTAGGCTGATTGGCTGGTAGGAATACTGGATGGGAGGGTCAAATACAAAGACTATATTCACGGAGGTACAAGTAACAGAAGAGATTTTCAACAGCTTCCGAAAAAGAAAATATGAATCACAGTAAACTTGAAGGGACACCCCTTTTCAGCGCGTAAATGTAAGGTAACCTCCTCCGAAAGGGTGTCCCACGACACCGACATGACCTGCTAGTGGCACAACTGTAAATAACCTTTTGGAACCCAAAAACGGGGTACTGCGCTATCACAGTCGTCTAAACATACCTCGGAGAGGCAGACAAAGTCCGCGTTTGGTTGTATCTAATGGCAGAGTTTTTGAAGAGTCTCAGTCGAGTATACAACATGCGATTCCCTCCCGCTTCTTAGTTCACCATGCTAAATATTTGCAGTTCGGCATTTCAGATAAACATTACAGTCACGAGATATCGGTAACAATAATTATTTATATACTTGACCTCAAGGCTCATTATATCGTAGTGTCACCCCCGTTCGACCCCAATTATTTTCGCATGGCAGCCAGGGTGGCAAGGATCAACCCTGACTCATCTGACAACACTGTGACAGACCGCCTGACATCACTAATTCATCAGGCCAAGGAGCCTGCACATTTCAGTTAGACGTCTTCTGTCGCAGGTGAACGCTTTAGGCAGTCAGCAGCGAGGCAGGAATGCAGTTTTTGGCTTTTGCGCATAAAATGACAAAGGCGAACATATAACAAAGTGTACTTAGAAGATAGTGGGGACCTCCAAAAGACCGTTTAACAAAACAGTTCAAAAGCTGAATAGATGGAGTTGAAATAATAAACAGAATACTGGTCTCTTAAACTCCTAAGACCACTTAAAAAGAAATTTTGTCTGGCTTTACTCGTATTTGTCTGTAGTCTGCAAAGAAGTGAGGAGAAATTGTCACCAAATCTGCACAGTATGGTGTTGCAGTTCGAAAGCCTGCACTAATGATGAAAATAAACTACGACAATAGACTACCACTCTGTCTATTTCGTCAGTTTAATTGCGCGAATGTCTGACGTATGTTAGCTTTCTTTTCTCGGACTACATTGTACATTATGCAATGGTTTTTTTCACGGAGGCCCATTTCATAGAAAAAAATAATACGAATGCTTGGCTTTGAAAATGAATCATCAAAGGCTTGTGTATTTACGATTTCTTCGCTTAATGCCAGACTAGCATTAATTTGGTCTTATTTTAGTCGTCTTAATGCTGTGTTACTAAACTCCCCAATAAGGACAAATCAGCCTTAGTAAAAGAGTATTTCAACCATCATTAAAAGCCGTAAAGGCAAAACAGGTAAGTCAGAACAGGCTGAGCGTTACTACTGCAGAAATTAGTCGTCAAGGCGCATTGGAATCGAAGTTGGGTGCACTTTCCGCAGGCAATTAATTTCCTTATATTTCACCACAAAAAGCAGATATGGCTGACCGTCCGCCCTTGGAGATTTAAGGATAGAAAGCCAAAATAAAACGATTGTTGCAAGGTATTAGAAATAAAGGCTAAGAAGACAAGAGACGTCATGTTGGCTTGGGCACCGCGCCAGATAACCATATCCCAAAACCGAGAACCTTAAAACGAAGTGGCCGCTGTTTTGCTCGTAGTTCAAGGTTTGGGTCTGTCCGACTGAAAAGTGGTACTGGGGGACTATTTGCTCACGAAGAGCAAGCTTAACCTGTTTTCTACAGCTCCTCCCCTAACGCCGTCGGCATTGCTTATCCATTGCCTATTGCTGTCAGCTATAGGACCGCCCAGAAAGACCCTATACTATTTCCCAAAGCGAAGTGAAGCGTCTTTACTCTGTCCTAAACTCAGGCCAAGTGGTAACTTTAAAAAAACATTGTGAAGGTGGAGAGAGATCTCCGGGGAAAGAGCTGTATCCACCTGACGGTTCGGGATCAGGCTCGAATCCATTATCAGAAACGAAATTAGCAGAGTATGGTGATTTGCACGGGTGTTTAAATATTTATAAGAGGCGATTTCTGTGCCCCTGTAAATTAGAAACATCACATTCATAAGACTTTTTATCCCACTAATCATACCTCCTTCTTCGCGACTGCTTATCCAAACTATTGTCTGCGATCCTGTCGGAATAAGTCATTATCGTCTAATGAGCCATCAACGTGCTTAGAATAAAACCAGTTGCAGGCGGTTTACGAGTGCGTCAGGCACAATGCAATACTATTTTAGTCCTAAAGCATCGAGACCATTATATTCTTATCTCTTTACCTCTTACCGATTGTTAGGAAGCCATTTCATTACCTTAATGAACACAAATGAAAACTCGAAATACACGTCATTGCTGAATTAAAGGCAAGCGAACAAAAATAGGGGCTCTGAGTGTTCTAATGAAAAAACTCACAAGAAAGCAAGCCGTCGTTCGACGAAATACAAATCACAAATCTAGTAATATTTAACCCTAAAGTGCCATGTTATTTGGGAAGGAGCAGTGCACTGCTCCCGAGCATTGCACTTACGGTCATTTTAAGCTTCAGCTTGGAATTTGATAGAGCCAGAATTTTTGATAGAGTGATACTGAAGACATGAACAAACCAATTCCCTTGGAGAGTTTTGCTTCGTTTGATATCCGGAGAAGCCTAGAGACCGTTTAGAAACGGCCGATCATCACGGTCATCTAGATAAGACAGCATGCGTTAATCGCCAGCCCACATTCGTGCTTCCAAAAATGCAATCTGTTGATTCCATCCTGGGCCAAGTTTCACCTGTTGTCTTCGCAGTTTTTTGTCATCTTACGAAGCATTTCAACAACGGATAGTCCTTCTACACTGTGTCACCAAACATGACTCTTGAGGGTTTTTTTCCAAATCTGAAAGTATTCTGCGTATTGAAGTAACCTTCAGGGTTGTAGAGACAAGACAACACCCTTGTCTTTGTCGGTAATAACATACCGCCTATATTATGCGCCGCTGTTCGCTGCTGGTTGGGCTGGAGAGAGAGCCCGTAAGGCACAACGGAACGAGTGAGTTCCGTAAGAACGATTGGTGAGCGCCTCCTACCACTGTATATTCCCGATTGAAACCGACAGGGCAATGGACTCGTGGCCCAGTGGTTAGAGGCGTGGATGTCTAACTAACAGGTCGCGAGCTCGAGCCTCGGGTGCTCCACACTTCGGGATTGGGTATGACTGGCTTACGACGGATAGTAAGTCAAAATGGCCATTCCAGTCTCCCTTGTCTTTGTCGGTAATAACATACAGACAACACAGTGTTGATAAGCTATCATATGCTAATGCTTGTACCTTGCCTAACAGGAGATCACAGGGTAGATTAAATAAATATTGAGATGGATTTTGGCAATCAGTAAAAGCAATAAGTGCTACTCAAATTACGAATGCCCTCCAAATTGTCTTGATTTGGCTTCTTAGTTTACCCCACTCATAAAACCCCTTTTACCACCACTTTCATATTGCAAGGGTCTTTGCCTACCATGTTCCCAGTTGGAACACACGTCTGATCCTCACCTCGGAATTTTTAACTGTTTGCGAGTAACACAGACAATTAGATCATGTTAGACTACCTGATAGGGTTGGGTTACGGTGCAATATTAAAATAGAGACAATTAACAGTGGTCTACCATGTCGGACTGGTAGGAGAGGCATTTCGGAACTACGCTGGAAGATGGCCATCAATGAAGTAAATGGAGTCAGGGTCAGATGTGGTTATGCAGCCCTACCTGAAGTAAACAAATCTCAGCCACCCGTAATACAGTACCGGTGGTAATGGGGTTTTTTAAATGTGGGCCGGGGAATGCACAGGCGACGAGGTCAGGTAATTGTATGCAAAAGAAAAGCTATTGGGAGTGCGCGGTTGTACTTTAAATGGTTAAGAAATTGTTTCTCTAACCCCTAACCCTAACCCCCTAACAATGACCCCTACCCCTAACTCTGACCCCTAGCCCCAACCCCGACAGTATTGTATCCACCAGATGGGGCTATATGACCACACCTTACCTTATATGGGCCTCTGTCGGAGAAGTTCTAGGAACATTCTGGAGCAGGCAATGACCCGAACAGGTATATGGGAATGTGATGACGCAAACTGATGCGCACAGCAGCGCAATCCGGCCTTATTTTACTGGCTGCCTGGCGGCACCATCAGTCCCTCATCATGAATGTCGTATGCGCCAATGGAGGCGGCAGGCTGAAACTGAAACTAATTTAGGTTTAACTACCCCAACGCCAAAATGGAAGCTACTGTTAGATCATCATTTAGGGGAATCGGGTGCAAATCGGCCTTATACTGACGGGGGCACTAAAACTGGCCAATGGAAAATCTCAAAAGAGCGCCATAGGAGGACGTTAATGTCATCACTGGTGTCTGGCTGGAAGCATAAAAACCTGGCTGAAACGAGCTGTGCTATATGGACCAGGACAAGGAGAAAATCGAAACAGCCTTTTGAGCAGGGAGTCTGTGCATTGGCGGCGACCGAGCACACGCAAGCAAGGTGTGTTCCAATTTGGCACGAAGGCATCCTCGACAGACCACAATACTTGTCGCTTTCTTTACGAAGAAACTGTCCTCGACAAAAAATGTTGGCACCCAGCATATGAAAAGCGTTTGTGGGTTTTGTTTTTATCAAACACCGGATAGGGACCAAAGTTAGCGGGACGAACATGTTAGACTGTAACAAACTACTCACCTGAATTTAATTGGCCCGGATGTAAATGACCTGACTAAATGGAGTAGGAGGAAGCAAGTCAAGGTAAGTTCGAATTTTAAAATTCCTGAGATTGCCAGCAATATTTTCGGTGATGCTTACGTAAGACGGCGAGTGCCACATCCAGAATTTTGCCTCGTCAACATCAGCTAACTTTCGCCGACGAGGTCGCAGCCTAATTAGTGGCTCTTCTTGTAGCAGTCGAATAAATGCTCTTCCCCAAACTAGGACCGCAAACCCTATCTTATCACCAACCCTTATCCTAACTGTAACAGTAATTCTAACTTACCGCCTAGGATTAACCCTGGCTGACACCTCCCTATTGCCAATGAAACGGCAAATTACTCAGGTCGCTTAATCGAGTAAAGCAGCAAGAAAAGAGTTTTAACAACTTTTTATTGCCCGTAGTCAGTCTTACCCTCAGTGAATTGTGAATGGTGCGTTTTTAATGTGAGAATACTGGGATCTGGAAACTGATCTAAGAAAAGAAATTTTGTTGCGTTGATGAGCGGATCCTGCAAGTGTTCCATTGCGGAGAATGTACCAGAGGTGCAATCTCTCCCCAATCATCCTACAAGCGCCACACACAAGTGACCGTCTTGATCCACTTTAGTAGAAATGCTGAGGTAATTACTGTCTCAAACTTCGGCCGTGAATAATTCTACGGGTGGATGTGGAGTGCTGCACTAAAACAGCATGTTCTCAAAGAAGTGAAAACAACGTTACTGAGCTGATTGCGCTATACCTGAAGGACAATTCGCATTATCCACGAACTGCGGCGATGACGTCGAGACGGGAGGTGGGGCGTACAGCTGTCGGCGCTAGCGGACACGAGACCTGATGCAATCTTTCAGCGACGGCCCTAAGTAGTACCTAAGCCTACGAGCGTGGTTACCGTAATTTCAAGTGCAGCGGCTGCGTTAAAATTGACACCTCGCCATTAGGCAGACTTTCCCAAGCCCCAGTAGGAACACCGAAGGGAACTGAAAACCCCTCCTGGTACCGTCCGTCACCTAAGCGATTGGACACAAGACAGAAGTAAACAATTGGCAAGTATATTTAACCGACGAAAGTGTCTTTTCAGTTTTTGTATCCTATAAGTTCAGGCGCGGTTAGTGAGCTGAAAATGGTGATATGCGCATTTCATGACAAATGTTGTAGGTTCGCCAACCTCACGTGAAAACTTACTTGAGACGGCGTGACAAATTTTTCTTTAGCAACGCGCTGAGGAATATTGACGCATCCCAAGTACTCCTTCTTCTGAAGATATTGGATAAGAGTCAAGCACGATGGTGGGATTAATAATTTGATACTCAGGGTTATTATTTGCCATGCCGACAAATGGTCTTAAACCGTGGGACAAATAGTAGGCCATCACTGGATTTAGGCCTAGAGAGTTTAACTACCTTCGCGATCGTTGTTTATCCAGTACAGATGGTCCTGAAAACCCTAGGCTTGGTCGGTACTTCTTTGCCATCCCATTAATCTTGCAATTTGGTCTGGACAAAAGCTCTTTAGCCAGGTGGATTTCAGAAGCTCATGATGGTAAACAAGAAAACGGCAAGAAAGTCATCATCCCTTGTTCAAAGAGTCATTTTCCACATAGATTATTTGAGGAAGCTATTCTAGTACCCGTCCGTGACTATAAAACCCTGCAGCTTTTATTAAAAAGGTCAGATTCCTGTTTCGCTAACTGAAGCTCGTCGTCGAAACCCACCGGCTGTGAATAACATCAATTCCCGTTATTTTTAGTAGCGTTGGCCTGAAGGCCGTTAAAGAATTTGTCCTGCAGTGAGGGAATAAATCCTAAATTCCAGAAATATATTACTCACTATTGAATTGGCGGGTCCTCTCCGTATCGCCTACTGCCCGCGCTACATTGCGCCATTTTAGTACCTACAGCCGTCGGCGGCTTTACCCAATTGAAGGAAAGAACCCCCGTTCTCCAAACAGTCTTTAAACCTGGAGGCAGTAACTGACTGCAAAGCTATTGTGCGATCGTACTTTCGGCTACACAGGGGTAAGCCAGGAGTGGATGAGGCTCAATCACACACAGATTCCAATGGCTCAATCTCCTTTTGGTGATGCTGTCTGCTGCTCCGTTGAATGCCCCCAAGATTGCAAAACCGATCCGTTTAATTACGATTCTGAGGTGCCATGGGCGAGAACGGTCTTTACGATGAACGACTCTCGTAAGACTTGTAATTTACAAATGTAAAAAGAGTTAGCTCACGAACATGTTAGACTGTAACAAACTACTCACCTGAATCTAATTGGCCCGGATGTAAATGACTTGACAATATGGAGTAGGAGGAAGCAGCTCAAGGTAAGTTCGAATTGTAAAATTCCTGAGATTGCCAGCAATATTTTCGGTGATGCTTACTTAAGACGGCGAGTGCCACATCCAGAATTTTGCCTCGTCAACATCAGCTAACTTTCGCCGACGAGGTCGCAGCCTAATTAGCGGCTCTTCTTGTAGGAATCGAATAAATGCCCTTCCCCAAACTAAGGGACAAGGTCACCGGTAATATCTGTTTTTGAAATTCAATTTCTAACTGTATTTTAAATGCAACCGGTGTTTTGTACGGAAAGACAAGAAGATTTAGTTTTTGGGTTTAATCACAAAACTTTTAACTATAGTGACACGTGAAAAATAAAGTCGGACAGTGCCTGTTCCTTGATTATATGGCCGCTCAATATTTGGATTAAGAATGATTTACGTTCTCTATTTCGCTTCAGAATTTCAGCAGAGCGCTTCTCTTGAGTATTATTCGGACATTCAGATTGTGATTTACTTAAGATTGCTGCTTTGGCCGACTCTTCGGTTAGTAAGTCCGATTGTTGCAATAAACACGCCTGTATAACAGACCAAATGGATTCTTACTTGTGCTAACATTGGGCTCAGATACAGAGAGGTCGTTGCCTCGGTTTCATTACTGTTCAGCAACTGTATATTATTGTTTCCTTGTTGAAACAACAAATGCCATCCTTAAGGGAATGAGTTTAAACGAAAAGTGCCCAAAAATGCAATTAAGCATTTTCTTTTCCGTGTAAGAAACACACGTTATAACTCGCTCTGTGAAACAAAGACTCCCTTTACAATCTCACTACTACCTTCACATGACTGAACATAGTAGACGTCGGGCTTTTACCCAAATCATTACAGTAATAGTTCCTAACATCCAGACTATTCAAAAACGTTTTCCGTATTTCGATAAATTATCTTCAGGCTTGTACATTTGTATGGCTATTGAAGTAGTGAATTAAAAAATACTGGCGAGCAGATAATTATCCTGTAGCTCGGGCTTGGAGAGGGGAGTGGACCCCTTGCGCTAGGAATCTGTTCAGACGATGTGACATTCAGTTCAATCTAATTGTTACACCTTCTGGCATTTCAATGAAGCTTCTAATAAGTGAATGCCATTGGCAAGTCCCGCTTGATAGTGGGTTGCTTGTTGGTAGTACCGGTTGGTCACAACAATAAGTATGCTACCCCCTAGTACTACAAGGGACCTTGCACTTAATTACAGGGCGTACCTACCCGCCTGTCCTACCGTTAAGCCTGACGTTGACACTACCGCAAACAGTTACTCTTTTTACCATAGTCCTCTTTAACCAAACCATATCCCTAGCAGCAGCCCTAACCCTAACACCAAGCCTGACCCTTAGCCTAAACCGCCTGGAATCTAACTCAAAATGGGGAGGGTTCATACTTTCGTGACCTACCAATTCCAGCTACCGTAGCAAACAAAAGAACTAAAGAAAAGTGAAGGGTACGCAAGGATGACTCTTGCTCAAATCCCCTGACTCAGGATACGGTTTGCGGAAAGTCAATCAGCAAAGAGCAGATTCTGTGCCCTCATAGAACCTATCCGTTGCAAGAGAAAGGAGTTGCGTTTGTGAGTTACTGGAGGATGGACCCCAAATAAAGGAGCAAAATGGAAGACGCTAAGTAATCCACATCATGAAGAAGAATCTCACGCGCAGACGGCGTACCTGAAGCTGTCACCAGACTCCTGGGACCGTGCGGAGTGGGAATTGTGCGCAGGCCCGAATAGACGCCTGGCTACCAAGCGATTTGTCTCACGTGTGCAATTCTCGAACATGGGAAGCCATCCGTCTGCTACCAGCCTCGACGCACCTGTGTAGAATACAACTCGGCTCGAAAAATCGGTAGAAGGAGGATGCAAAATAACCAGGTATGCATGTTAGGCCGACGTTTGCAAGTAGCTACGCACACTACTCCATCTGACTAAGAGTTTTACTTTAGCGCTTTCGGGATCGTGGACAGAAATATTAACCAAGTAGGAAACAGGTCCGCATGGCACGAATGTCAGACGTTCATCCAGACATCCAGCAAAGCTAACTGCCGCAAACTTACACCATACCATAAATACCCTCGCCACATCTCTGGTCACCATGTCCCGCCACCAAACGAACAGGCATCCAGTGACCTCCCTTCCAGAAGCACAGAGACGCAAAATGATGCAATCAGCAGGGAGTCCCCAGCCCCATTTTATAGTTCTAACTACGATGAGGGAGTTTGTCGGTCCCTGATGATGATAATGATGATGATGGTGGTTGTGGTGGTGGCGGCGGCGGCGGCGGCGATAGTCTACTGTCGGCCACTGGTAGAAAGAGGAGGGGACGGTGGGAGGGAAAGCGATCTGCTAGAGGGGTTGTTTGTAAGCAGGCCCGCTGCCCACACTTATATATGTATGGTCAACCAAGCTTGGCTACTGCGGCAAATGCATCTTCCTGAATCAGGTGGGCGCTAATGGCAGCATATGCCATGCCACACTAACTGGGAACCCGCCGCCCCCTAGTTTTGTAGTAGAAAATCCTGGTCGACTGTTTCTTATGGACCAGGGAGTGTGATGCTGGTGGTACGCCTGGGTGCAGGCCTTTGCCGTGTCACCCTTCTGCGTCCACTCCCATCTCCGGTCTTTTTGACTCTGTCTTGACATCGGGCCCAGGTGGGGGAGAAGGAGGGAGTGCGGTAAATACAGCCCAAATCTACTATCACCATAAACTAACTTACGCGCAAGTCTCCGTCCCTGCTTACACCCTGTTACTGAACCCACGGAGGACGTCGTCGGTAAGGACAGTCGAACTGCTAGTTGTGGGGTTGCTGTCGCACGAGTCTGTATGCGATTCAGATACGTCCGTAGCCATTAGACTTGCCGTGAGGAGAGGAGCAAAAGATTTTTTTTATTTAATGAAACTCTGGTTTACCGAATAACACAGTCTTCTATCAGCAAGGGATCCCTGTGCTCAGAAGGTGGAAAATCCTTCCAGGTGCCGGGGAGAACTTCGTCGTCATCCTCTCTGATACGTCACCATTTATTACGTTGCTACTTAATTCCCTCAGGTAGCCTGTGATGATTACCCTCGAAAGACATGACTATATATGAAAGACAGCAAACTATTCCCGTGCAGGGTCAAATTAGGAATTTCGTGTGGAGTTACGGGTTTAGAATTGGAGTTAGGTATTATGTTGGGCTTAGAGATGAAGTCAGTTGAACTTCACCCGAACGCAGTCTGATGGCTAATTTATTTCGGGCCTAAGAACTTGCTACAAACGTTTGATTACTAAAAGTTCTTAATCCGTTTAACTGAAGCGTTCGTTGGTGAGCCTATACTGATGTTTCCGTGTGCTCTACCCGTTTTCGTCAAGACTGAGATTTTATTATCCCAATCTCAGGTCTTTCCGGCCGTGAAACCCCGCTTATAACCACTCCTCAGCACTGGCCTAGCGGTCTGCCTGATGTAGGTTATTTAATGGAAGTTAAATCATGCATGAAAAGATACGCAGACATTTTGACCCATGCCGGTGTCTTTGAGTCTTAAAATATGGCAGGGGATAGTTGCCCATTTCTATTTTAGCTATCGCGTCTTCATCGCAGTTTACTTTACCAGGAAATCGCAAATGCGCTAGCATCCGAAAATACTGAACGAAAAAGAAGACTTCTTTTATTTTCAGCCAGAAAAGGAGAAGTGTGGGATTAATTCAAACAAAATGGCTTTTTTACTCCTTGGTTAATAGCTTTGTAACACATAGTCAATTTGATAGAATATTTTTAATTGACTAATGCTCATTAACTCAGGACGTCTGACGTAGACGGTTCAATAAGAATTGAATGCAGTTGATTACAAAGAAAGCAGCTGCTTCCACTGGCCATGCCTAAGAGGACCTTGGCAACGTTTTAATACTTTTTCGGACCCATTTAAAAGAATGCAGAGATAGAAGTTGAGGCATGTATTTTTTTCATATTATGTGGTCACAAAATGTGCCATGCACAAAATGCACTGAACTAACACAGGGCTGTGAATGGGCAGGCACGCGTTAACCGGGATGCACATAGTCCTCGTGTACCGCAAAAAATGCCACACAGTGGAGCTGTATTGGCACGCCTTGGTGCAGGCTCCCGGCGCGCCTGTCACTCGGGTCTAATCCCCGCATCAGATGACTGAACGGCGCGAAAGCTGAACTGTTGCTTGGGAGGGGGCGGAGGAGTGCTGTTGGTTCTGAGCCTCCATTCCGAAGGCACTTAAAGGTATTTTCTCTTGATAAACAACCCGACGCGATTTCAAACTATCACGGTGAGCTTAAAGTCGAACTTTGAACGGCTGCCAACCAGCGAAATAAATCATCCCGGCGGGGGGGGAGAGAGTGAGACTGTGATAGTTTCTCCCGAATATGGCCTCTATGACGTCTCCATTTGGATGAGATCCGAGTCGTCCACTTATTGTTCCCGTGAAATCCTAGTTTCTTCGTGCGTGGACAAGGCGTATTTGGCATGCGAAGGATTGTTTAGCTTTTTCGACCATAACGTCCGGATCCCACCTACAGTCGTTTTTACTTAGTTTTGCTATCGAGCGTAAGGAGACGAGCGTGGAGAAAGTGCGACAGATAATGCACAGGTCTGCTGTGCAGTTCCTGCGCAATATCACCGCACCTGGATCAAACTTGCTCCGGGACACAGTGGGCGTAGTCGTATTGCCACTGTCGAATCGACGACAGGTGGTACGGTTAATGCAAAACACTACGGATATTTGCGCAAGCCTGTTTCCAATACCGTTAAAAATTATGTTCGGACTCGAGCAATTTTAGGTGTCAGTATTTAATATTGAGAATAATTTTATTTCGGGGTATACGAAACTCTTTTCTGGGACAAATTATATTAAGTTTATCACCCCGCTTCGTTAGGACACAACAAACAAAAGACCACACGTTCCCGTAAAACGCTTGTACTGCATTGGCCTGTCAGCCGAAGGTGATTAAGACAATAATTACCGAATTCTTGCCTAGACGTACAAAACCTTCCAAATAATTCTGACACATGCCTCGAACGGGTGCAACGTCGGGCAACAAAGCTAGTAAACGGTCTAAAAAGCCAATCCTACACGGACAGACTGAATTGCCTAATTTATTCCCTCTGTGTTACAGGCAGCAAAGAGGTGATCTAAATCTCGTCTACAAGATAATACATGGGCTTGAGCATGGACTTAGGTTTGAGGACATGTTTCAGTGGCACCTTTCACCCAATCTTCGTGGCCACTCGATGAAGCTATGGACAACAATGTCCAGACTGAACTTTCGTTTTGAATTTTTTCACGCAAAGGGTAGTTGAGAAATGGAACGGTCTCTCTCAGTCAGTCGTGGAGGCGACATCCCTGCAACTCTTCAAGATACGCTTCAATGATTATTTGTGTCCCTGTTTTCCCTCTGCAGTCTAAATCTGAGCTAAATACCCTGGTTCCCTACACATTTTTTCTCTGAGACAATGCTTCTCAAATGAATCAAGTACTGGTTATACAACGAATATTTGCATTGTTCCTGTACAGTTATTTCTAACGAGCTGACATGTAATCAATAGGGCTTTCGGAGGCTTTGCCTATTATCCTTATCAAATAACCTGAAACATGCATTTGCCCGCCGCTTAAGACTAGCAAACACGCTTCCAACCAACGTTGCGCCGAATCACCAAGGGATGCTAAATGTTCCTATTTTGCAGTAATTTAGGTAATAAATTTTCGCATTATGTTGTATATTTTGAATATTTTGCCAACAGACTCAGGGCTACTACTGTGAATTAGAATTGACTCGTATAATTTGCGGGTGAGTGTAGGTCACGTTTTGAAGGAGTGTCGTGGAATAAGATAGCAGTTAAATTCTTATTGCATTCTGGTTTTTTAAACGTGCTGAGGTAACGGCTCTCATTTAGTGGCCAATTAAAATAAGAAAATTGTGTATGCAGGACATTGTAGAATTACTGCAAGGCTGTTCCGACAGATATTATCCTCGATAAAATAATGTTTACTTTTCATAGGAACTGTAGTTTACCGGCTTTGCATCAAGGAACTTGCCATTTCCATGCAAATTCTGGTGAAGAAATGGTAAGCCACCATAAAATGTTTCTAAACAATGACTCGCATTCTATGTATCCTCCAAATAAATTTATTCCTTCTAAATGCCACCTCCACCTGTCCCGTTATAAGCAAGGATAATAACGGAAAAATTACTTAATTTGAATTAATCATTTTTACTTACCTTTAAAAAGTGAAATAGAATGACTCAGATAGTTGAAAAATGTGACGAACCAACGATACTCGAGTGTACGTATTTCATAAAAATGAAAAAATGCTAATTTGCAAATTTTCCTTTTACGGAAACGACAACTGCGCTTTGACTGATACCACTATTAGGGCTTGCGCCTAATATCTCTCAATACATGATTGTTATAACATGAAACATCTACTCAACTTCCCTTACAATAACATATGCAGTCCACAAAGGAATTTCAGTCCCTGTGCTTTTAATAATACCTAAAAAAACGCTGATTAAAACGTCAGCGCCTTATCATGTTTAAATTAACCATGGTTTACAAACATTCCTCTTGCGAATTGTATGCTTAAAGATCTCATAATAATAAGTGTGATGTCGGCCGACAGTTTGAGTATAGATTCTAAAACAGTTTTACGAGTACAGGTGGTGTCTCTTTGGTTTTCCTCAACAGAGACTCACAGAAAAAAAAGTATTCAGAAAGCCCCACGTCGACAGGACAGCCCGTGAACGATAGATTTTAATGGAATTGTCAGGCGCAATAGTAAGCATATCATTTTGGATATTTTAAGAGATCATTTGCCTTGTCAAACTTTTTTGCAGTTTTTACTGCTTGCGTAGGTTGAAATTAAGATTGGCCGTGACATTGCTGTTGATACTTCACTATTTCCAGTCGGCCATCACAATGATAAATTTTCTGTCATGTGTTTATTAAAACCTTCAGCAAAGTTTGTTTTTATAAACATTGGCGACGTAGAGAGACCTTGCCAATCTTACCCAGCGCTGATGACCATTTTGATCACATCAGTAGACTTTACCAAGCATAAAAGCTCATCGGTGAGAAAGATGCGTCCAAAACGAAAACCGGCAGCATTTATATTTTGGATTTATTAGTTAACTTTCCCTAACAAATCGGCTCTTCTATAAGTGCTTTAGTCAGGTAGTTCGTAGGCGGGTGTCCGTGTATTTTTCCTTTTACCAAAGTAAAGTCAAGACAAGAATTAGTAGGTTTAGTTGCCTTTATCACTACCCCGAGGGATAGGGATAGTGTTCTGCTAAAAACGAAAGAATCCGCTTTTCTTTATAAATTAGAGCCATTTCCGTTCCATTTGCTACAATTATAAATCCACAACAGAGTGGCCAAACAAATACTAAGATATCGCTGAAACTGCTTAAATTTTTTTTCTTCTAAATGGGTTTTATTGTTACATGCAGGGAAATGTGGCAAGTACGTGACAGTAGCGAGGTATTTTGGTATGTGTGAGCACCTTGTTTTTTAAGTATGCGCCTTTTTTACGTCTACGCCTAATATATCTTGTCCGACATTCTTAAAGCTTATGGATATGAAAGCTCTTTTGTTCGCAAAAAGGGTTCACTTATGTGATGAAGGATAGTCTTATTAACTTAAACGTCTGCATTCGCATTTGCAGACCTCGTTGACGACAAAATTTCAGTCTGGATTTCTTCAATGATGATAAAGTTGCACTAAAAACTAAACTAATGGGTTAACGAAACTTTTCCACAACGACCGGGCGCACCGCCTTGTCTATGCACATATGACAGAAGAAATAGTTTTCATAAAAGCGTTCTATGTGGAATGAGCTATTGGTAAATTTGGTTGAAACTCATACTCAACTGCTCCACTATCAAACTGACTTAGGTTTAAGATGCTGTTGACCTGCTATAGCCAACTGATGACCGCAAGTCAACTAGACATAGTGCAGCCTTTGGTATTTTGCAGATATTCTCCTATACTTCGCTTGTCTGATAAATTGGGATTCTGGGCTCATGCATTTTGACCCCAAATTTCAAAAAGGCCAAAGGGGTGGGGCGGGGTGCTTTCTGCGATGTATAAAAGAAACAGGGCATATAAAAAGTAAGTAACAGCTAAACACATGTTTTATCAAATGGTCTTTCTTCTCTTATGGACGTTTCAGTATTTTAGTTTAAATTCTGCCTGTGCCCACATTAAACGTACGTGTGAGTTAACTTGCGATAAAATCCTTTGTTAAAGTCGCCTATATTAAATTTTAGCTTGGAGATAACATGTTTTGCTCGGCATATTGTTTAATTAATGATGATAAAATTTATGAAAATTAGTCTTCGCAATTTTTTTGAATGAAACCGACATCTCTTGGCTGAAATGTCTAGTTTGGCAAAGTTAGCTTACTAAACTGTTTGGCAGTGCCACGCTTAACATTGTTATTCGTCATAATTATGTCTGAATTCTCAATTCAGTCGAAAGCAGACAGTCGAAAAAATTAATATCACGATGATTTTGAAAATCAGTAACCTTGCTAACGAATATGTCCGTGGGCGAATATATAACTTTATAAAGACGGTTAGTAGATAGAAGATGGCATAAACTAACAAAGTGGACAAAAAACAGACTCAATTCAAGCCTATAAACACTAACGAGTTGTCAACACGTCTTTAATAATTAAATGTTATTACCGGCCATCTTGTAATATTCTAGTTAGAATCACCTTTCGTGATTAAAATTATTTTGTACGAATGCACGAGGTTTTATTTTTGTATTTACCTTTTAATCGTGCTATTGAAACTTAAATCGTAATATGTTTATCGATTTTTTTCCTGTGCCCTCCCTCAAGCCCAGATTTTCTGTCCCCGTGTGGGCCAAACCGTTTATCTGGACTACGTCTTACGCGATCGACTTCATAGAAGTCCTAAATTCCGTTTACGTAAACTGTATAACGATAACAGCGAAACAGAGTTCTCAATGCTTACTCTTGCAGACCCTTTTATTCAGGAATGCTTTTCCGCACCTTCACTTCGACAAAACGGTTCGGCCAAACTGACGTGTGTCCTAACATTTCCAATAGTTTATTTTCGTATGCTCCATTTGGTAAGTAAACGATGCTATTTCAATGCAAATTTACTACTCTAAGCACAGTCACTTGCATGTCCTTATGCGAGTTACGCGGAAAGGTAAATTTGGAAAACGGCTGTTTCATCAATCATATCTTAGCAAATGGCATCACTAACAGGGATCTGGCTCAGTTACGCCAAGGTTTTTAATTTTCCAATTTAAACAACAGAATTTCTCTAAAGGCAAGGATGTATAATAGCATAATGTTGTAAAAGCATGAATTTTTAAAGCCAGGCCCAAAGAAAGGCCTGCCAGCAAAAGACTGGAGTAGAACCCAGAAAACACATAGATCATGTCGGAGCACGCACTGATAAACCGAACCATTCGCAGTAGTAATATTTAACACACAAAATCTGCAAAACACCATTTATGGATCGTATCCATTAATGCTGTTGGCAGCAAGGTCAGATGGCTTAAGTTGGCGAACAGTGCTCCTATTAAAGCTACTCCTGCATACTGTGATATAATCGGAATTACCAAATAAATCATTTCGGTCTTTTGCCAAACAGCGCTTGTCACTCGAAGAACCTCAAGCAAATCCCTATTGAAAACATTAGGACATTACCCCAACTGGCATAGTTTCCTAACGGAAGTCTTTCAGTCGACCTCATATTCTTCAGATATCATTGGAAATTACTAAAGCAATACCACAAATCGTTTTCAGTTTTATGCAAATTGGTGAAAAAAATGCAATAAGCTAAGTTAATGCCAAGTTATTGCAATTTAGTTGGTAGTATTCTAAATCTATATCTTTTGAGCCATATTTCGAAATCGCCAAAATAATAGGACCGGTTCCTTTGTAAAAAAAACAGTTTTTGACGATGTTAAATAAAAGAATCTGTGAATAACTGATGTGGTGTGCATTCCGAGGTGATATAATGAGAATGTGAAGGCTCTTCGGAATATTGAGTTGTACTCGTAAATTTTCAAGTCGGTGCCACCGACCCTTTGTCAGACGAAATGAACAGAGGGAAAGTGAATTCGGCAGACTAGGTCGGCTGGCGCGACAGGACAGAAAACGACAAACAGACAGCCACATAGACGTATGCTGTTTCGCCATCCCGCTCCCCATTGCGACACGGTGAACAACAACCTATACCCCCCTAACACCTCCAACGCCGGCGCATTGCCCCCCGACCTCATCCCGCATCAGTGACCAATCGCCCGCATTCCCACTGATTCGCAATCCCCACCCCTCCCGCGTTTTCACCGCCTCCAACACTGGGAGCCCTAACGGTTCTTTCTTCCCTCCCTCTGCCCCAAGGCCTACCACAACTAGGTGCACATCCTTCTCACACATCAGCTGTCTGTTTGTCGTTGTCTGTCCTGTCGCGCCAGCCGACCAAGTCTGCCGACTTTACTTTCCCTCTGTTCATTTCGTCTGACGACGGGTCGGTGTCACCGACTTGAAAATTTACGAGTACAAATCAATTTTCCGAAGAGCCTTCACTTTCTTATAAGAATCTTTCTCCCATCACTTTTTAAACCGACAGATTTTCTGCTTTTCTTAAATTTACTGTTTTTTCGGACATTTTGGAAATTGCAAGTGGATTTAAGTTTCTTTTGCAAAGACATCAAACAACGCTACAAGTATTGTGCCTGCAAAACTGTTTTCATTATTAACTGGGCGACATGCGCACTTAATTCAAGAAGACCATTTTAAGCTCAGGAAAAAAATATACTATGATATTATACTCCGCCAGCAAAACAAAATTTACAGATGGCGGTGGCAGAACATCATTTATGTCTTCATCGAGTATTGTTAATTTACGAGCTTTACTATCTCATCTCTCTTCCCGATCATATTTTAGGCAAAGTCTATTTTGCACTCTGTTCTCCCGTTTCGCTGCGCAATTTTGAATGCAGTAGAATTTGATCTGGAAAATGTGACAGCTGTTGCCGAATTTCACCTACACAGAAGTGGATCGATTAAGACCAAACGCTTGAAACTGAGAGGACTGATTTTCAACAGCCTCTACGAGAATTTTATCAACCAACATGAACCGACAATGCCTTCCATGACTAGTGCCTGGAAACTGGACACATTGCCGATGCTCGACAAACTTGCGACTGATGCGGCCTCTAAGGAATTGTTTTTATCTTGTATCATATGAACAAGGCGAGGTGTCGTCTACCGTTTCTTGTGTTGACCCAAACCCATAGGGACTTTGAAATAACCCAGTTTCGATTTTTTCCCTTCTAGAGTGATAACTAAATTTATGCTTTTTCGAAGAACTGCTTCAGAAATTTAGCTAGATTCCTAAAAATGAAACAAATAAGATGGCACAATAGCATTATTATCGACAAAATCATGATAACTTTCCTAGATAAATAACACTATACTGAAAATTTATTTTGACGTGGATGGTCACCGGTATTTAGTTTACTAAATTCGAATGTCCTGAGAATACTTCGCTGAACTATGTTCAGGAAAGTAAAGCAGAGGGAATAGACTCTTATCAGATGATTATCCTATCTCAAGACTTATTTGTGTTTGGAAAAGTGTATGGCTTCTTGCTCAATAGGTCATTGATGCACCCATGAATTCATCCTTATTTTTTAATACAACTGTGGGCCGTCTACAAACGGAACCGTAAGAGGTTAACAATATGCATGATAAAATAAAGGATAACTGGGTGTGAGAGGTAAAAGCGAATACAATAGCTATTTCCAAAATCCGCACTGTAACTAACGAATTAAGTCGATTTTCTCAATGGGCTGACAACTTTACTGTTGGCTGTATTTATTGACTAGACTCTTTAAAAATGACTAGTTAAGAAGAGTGGAAGTTGCTTATTGATTTTCGATGCCCTTAAACATTCACTTAAATTTCATGGGAAGCATGAATAAAATATTCGAGTGAAAATGAGGTCTCCTTTCAATTTCATATTATAATAAAGGGTATACGTCGGTTTTTAAGAAGTTTAACAACCTTCGCAGTTGTTCTTCATCCAATACAGATGGTCCTGAAAACCCTAGGCTTAGTCGGTACTTCTTTCCCATCCCATTAATCTTGTATTTTGGTCTGGGCAAAAGCTCTTAAGCCAGGTGGATTTCAGTACCTCATGATGGAAAACAGGAAAACGGCAAGAAAGTCATCATCCCTTGTTCAAAGAGTCATTTTCCACATAGATTATTTGAGGAAGCTATTCTAGTACCCGTCCGTGACTATGAAACCGTTCAGCTTTTATTAAAAAGGTCAGATCCCTGTTTCGCGAGCTGAAGCTCGTCGTAGAAACCCACCGGCTGTGAAAAACGTCAATTCCCGTTATTTTTAGTAGCGTTGACCTGAAGACCGTTAAATAATTTGTCCTGCAGTGAGGGAATAAATCCTTAATTCCAGAAATATATTACTCACTATTGAATTGGCGGGTCCTCTCCGTATCGCCTACTGCCTGCTCTACATTGCGCCATTTTAGTGCCTACAGCCGTCGGCGGTTTTACCCAATTGAAGGAAAGAACCCCCGTTCTCCAAACAGTCCTTAAACCTGTAGGCAGTAACTGACTGCAAAGCTATTGTGTGATTGTACTTTCGGCTACACAGGGGTAAGCCAGGAGTGGATGAGGCTCAATCACACACAGATTCCAATGGCTCAATCTCCTTTTGGTGATGCTGTCTGCTGCTCCGTTGAATGCCCCCAAGATTGCAAAACCGATCCTTTTAATTCCCACTCTGAGGTGCCATGGGCGAGAACGGTATTTACGATGAACGACCGTTGTGACTCTCGTAAGACTTGTAATTTACAAATGTAAAAAGAGTTAGCTCACGAACATGTTAGACTGTAACAAACTTCTCACCTGAATTTAATTGGCCCGGGTGTAAATGACTTGACTATATGGAGTAGGAGGAAGCAGCTCAAGGTAAGTTCGAATTTTAAAATTCCTGAGATTGCCAGCAATATTTTTGGTGATGCTAACTTAAGACTGCGCGTGCCACATCCAGAATTTTGCCTCGTCAACATCAGCTAACTTTCGCCGACGAGGTCGCAGCCTAATTAGCGGCTCTTCCTGTAGGAGTCGAACATACGTATGCCCTTCCCCAAACTAGGGGAAAAGGTCACCGCTAATACGGAGATGTTATCAATTGAAGCCTGTCCCACAGCCCCATGGTCGTAAGACTATCTGTTTTTGAAATTCAATTTTAACTGCATTCTAAATGCAACCGGTGTTTCGTGCGGGAAGTCGAAGTTTAAGTTTTGGGTTTAATCACAAAACGTTTTACTATAATGACACGTAAAAAAGTTAAACACTGCCTCTTTCTTGATTATACGATCATTCAATATTTGGATTTACAATGATATATGTTCTGTATTTCGCTTCAGAATTTCAGTACAGTGTTTTTTTGAGTACCATTCAGACCTTCACATTGTGATTTACTTAGGAGTGCCTCCTATAAAAAACCGTTCCGTTATTAGGTCTAATTGTTGTAATGCACATGTTTGGATAACAGTCCAAATGGATCCTTACTTGGGCCCGCATAAGGCTTAGATAGAGTCAGGTCGTTGCCTCGGTTTCATTACTATTCAGCAACCGTATACTACTGCCTCCTTGTGGAAACAGCAAATGCCATCCGTAAACGACTACATTTAAACGGAAAGTGTCCAAAAACTAATTAAGCATTTTCATGTCCGTGTAAGAAACAGCCGTTCTAACTCCCTCTGAGAAACAGGGACTCCCTTAATCATCTCACTGCTATCTTTACATGACTGTGCATGGTAGGCAACGGGATTTTACACAAATCATAACAGCAATAGTTCGAAACATCAAGACTATGAAACAAGTTTTTCTTTTTTCCGATAAATTATCTTCAGGCCTGTACATTTCTATGGCTATTGAAGTAATGAATTAAAGATACGCGCAAGTAGATAATTATGTTGTAGTTCGGGTTCGGAGAGGAGAGTGGATCCCTCTTGCGAGGGATCTGTTCAGACGATGTGACGTTCAGTCCAATCTAGTTTTTACCCCTTGTGACACTTCATTGAAGCTTCTGATAAGTAAATGCCGGTGGTCAGTCTCGCCTGATAATGGGTTGCTTCATTGATGTTTTGGCAGATTTTTGAATTATTCCTATTGACCCAACTGTGAAAAACTCGGCGCCTCGGTGGGATTCGAACCCACGCAGTAAGGGGAAGGCTCGTAGCTCAGGTGGTTAGAGCGTTGGCTGCGCTAAAGCCTTCCCCTTACTGCGTGGGTTCGAATCCCACCGAGGCGCCGAGTTTTTCACAGTTGGGTCAATAGGAATGGGTTGCTTTTTGGTAGTACCGGTTGGTCACAACAATAAGTATGCTATCCCCTAGTACTACAAGCGTACTTGCACTTAATTACAGGGGGTACCTACCCGCCTGTCCTAACGTTAACCCTGACATTGGCACTACACCACCCTAAAAAGTTACCCTCATTACCTTAGTCCTCTTTAGCCAAATCCTATCGCTAGCACCAACCCTAACCCTAACACCAAACCTGACCCTTAGCCTAAACCGCCTGGAAGCTAACGCAAAATGCGGATGCTTCATGCTTCCGTGCCCTACGAATTCCAGCCACTGAAGCAAGCAAAATAACTAAAGAAAAGTGAAGGGTACGCATGGATGACTCTTGCTCAAATCCCCTGACTCAGGATACGGTTTGCAGAAAAGCCACCAGCATACATCAGATCCTGAGCCCTCATAGAACCCTCCATGCTTAAAAGATTTACTGGAGGAAGGACCCCAAGTAGAGGGCCCAAATGGAGGACGCTAAGCAATCCGCATCATGAAGAAGAATCTCACGCGCAGACGGCATACCTGAGGCAGTCACCAAAGTCCTGGGATAATGGGGGGGGGGGGAATTGTGCGCAGGCCTGATTAGACGCCGGGCTGCCAAGCGATTTGTCTCACGTGTGCACTTCTCGAACATGGGTAGCCATCAGTCTGTTACCAGCCTCGACGCACATGTGTAGAATACAACTCGCCTTGAAAGAGGATGCAAAATAACCATGAATGCATGTTAGGCGGACGTTTGCTAGTAGCTACGCACACTACTCCCTCTGACAAAGAGATTTACTTTGGCGGTTTCGAGATCGTGGAAAGAAATGATAACCACGTTGAAAATAGGTCCTAATGGCACGAATGGTAGACGCTCATTCAGACATCTAGCACAGCTAACTGCCGTTAACTTACACCATCCCATAAATACCCCTATCACATCTCTGGTCACCATATCCCGCCACCAAACGAACAGGCATCCGGAGACCTCCATTCCAGAGGCACAGAGAAGCAAAATGACGCAATCAGCAGGGACTCTCCAGAACCATTTTGTAGTTCTGACTATGAGGAGGGGGTTTGTCGGTCTCTGATGATGATGATGATGATGATGATGATGATGATGATGATGAGGAGGAGGAGGAGGAGGAGGAGGAGGAGGACGAGGAGGACGAGGAGGAGGACGAGGTGGAGGAGGATGAGGATGAGGGTGGTGGTGGTGGTGGTGGTGGTGGTGGTGACAGTTGTGATGGTAGTGGTGATGATGGTTGTGGAAGTCCCGACCAAATAAGCCTATCACAGTACTGGTCTGTTGCTATCTGTGTCCTCGACCTGAAAGACTCATCTGCGGCAGCGCAACTCTACACTCATTTGACTGGTCTAAGATGTGCGAAAAGGGCATTGGTTTGCCGTCCACTACTGGTAGTTACTGTACCAGTAGTGTTGTGGTCATGACCTGAAAACGGGCGACGCAATAGATGCACTGGGCCAACACGAGGGCTAGATCAAAACCCAGAAAACGTTATTGGGAATGCCCGACCATAGCAAATGCCAACATTTAGGGGTACGGTGACAGGCCTAGCTGCAGTCTCATGTCACGCCATTTGGGACCCTTTTCGCACACCCCCCCCCCTATTTTGTTGTTGAAAATCCTGGTCGACTGTTTGCTATGCATCAGGGAGTGACGTGGTAGTACGCCTATTTGTGAGTCTTCACCGTGTCAACCACCTGCGACAATTCCCATCTCCGGTCTTTTTGACTCTGTCTTGACGCCGGGCCGAGGTGGGGGAGGAGAAGGAGGGAGTGCGGTAAATACAGCCCAAGTCTACTATTGGCAAAAACTAACTTACGCGCAAGCCTCCGACCCTGCTTACATCCTGTTACGGAACACACGGAGGACATAGTCGGTAACTACGGTCGAACTGTTAATGGTGTAGTTTTCGTCGCGCGAGTCTTTACCCGACTGTAATACGTCCGTAGCCTTCGATTTGCCGTGAGGAGCGGTGCAAAAAGTGTTTTTTTATTTAATGAAAATCTCGTTTACCGGACAATACAGTCTTCCACCAGCAAGGGACCCCTGAGCTCAGAAGGTGGGGAATTTAGAATACAGGACGTGTTAGTTCACCCTTCCAAGTGCCGGGGAGGACTTCATCGTCGTCCTCTCTGACACGGCACCGTTTATTGCTTTGCTACTTAATTCCCACGGGTAGCTTGTTATGATTGCCCTCGAAGACAGGATTACACATTAAAGAGCAAACTATTCCAGTGCAGAGTCAGATTAGGAATTTCGTCGGCGACTGAGATTTTATTATCACTATATCAGGTGTTCCCTCCCGCAAAACCCCGTTTATAACCACTCATCAACATTGATCGAGAGGTCTGCTTGATGTAGGTTACTTAACTGAAGTAAAATCATGCATGAAAATGTGCGCAGACATTTTGACCCATAACGGTGTCTCTGAGTCTTGAAGTATGACAGGAGATTGTCACCCAATTCTATTTCAGCTATCGCGTCTTTATTGCAGTATACTCTACCAGGAAATCGCATATGTACAAGCATCAGTAAATACGGAACGTAAATGAAGACTACTTTCATTTTCAGCCAGCAAAAAAGAAATGTGGAATTATTTTATACCAAATTAGTTCGTTTTTCTTCATGTCAAATAGCTTTGTAGCACATAGTCAATATGATAGAATACTTTTAATTGACTACTGTTCATTAACTCAGGTCTTCTGACGTAGACGGTTAAATAAGAAGTAAATGCAGTTGATTGTGAACAAGGCAGCTGATGTCACTGGCTATGCCCCAGAAAACTCTGGCAACATTTCAATATTTGTCCGGAGCCTCTCGAAAGAATGCAGAGATACAAATTTAGGCATGTATGCTCCAAAAATGGGCCATGCAAAAATGTACTGAAATAACACAGGGCTATGAAGAGGCAGGCACACGTTAACCGGGCTGCACAGAGTCCAAGAATCCCGCAAAATATGCCACACATTAGAGCTGTGGTGGCACGCCTTGGGCAGGCTCACGGCGCACCAGCTACTCGGGTCTTATCCCCGCATCAGATGGCTGAACGGCCCGAACGCTGAACTGTTGCGTGGGAGGGGAAGGAGTGATTTCGATTCTGAGTCTCCGTTCTGAAGGCATTTAAAGGTATTTTCTCATGATAAACAATCCGACGCGTTTTCAAACTATCACGGTGAGCTTAGAGTCGAGGTTTGAACGGCTGCCAACGAGCGGAATAAAACAATCCTCTCAGGTGGGAGAATGAGACTGAGATAATTCCTCCCGAGTGTAGCTTCTTTGACGCCTCCAGTCGGATGAGATCCGAGCTGGCCACTTATTGTTCCTGTGAAACCCTGGTCCATCGTGCGCGGACCAGGTGTAGTTAGCACGCCAAGAGTGGTTTAGCCTTTTCAACCATGATGCCCGATCTAACTTAGTTTTACCATTGAGCGTAGAAGAACGAGGGCGAATAAGATGCGACAGATAATGCGCAAGTCTGCTGTCACTATATAATATGGGGTTCACGCACAGGTCACCGTAGCTAGACTAAACTTGATGCGGGACACAGTGGGCATAGTCGTTTGCCATTGTCGAGTCGACGACAGGTTTCATGGATAATGCAAAGCACTGCGGATATTTGCGGAAACCTGTTTCCAATGCCGTTAAAAATGTACATTAGGACGTGAATAATTTTAGGTTTCAGGACTGAATATTGGGAGTGTGTATATTTAGGAGCATGCAAAATTCTTTTCGAGTTAAATTAAATTAAGTTCAGCATCTCAATTCGTTAGCGTCCAACAAACACAAGAACATACCTTCCCATAAAACAACTGTACTGCATTGGCCTGTCGGCCGAAGATGATTAAGACAGTGGTTTCTGAATTCTTGCCTAGACGTACAAAACCTTCCACATAATTCTGAAAAATGTCTTTGCCCACCGCCTAAGACTAGCAGACACACTGCCAACTAACTTTGCGCGAATTATCAGGGGATGCGAAATGTTCATATTTTTCAGTATTTAAGGTAACAATTTTTCGTATTATGTTGTATATTTTGAATGTTTTGTCAACAGACTCAAGGTTCCTATTGTTAATTAGAATTGACTCTTCTCATTTGCAGGCGAACGCAGGTCACGTTTTAAAGGAGTTTTGTTGAAAAAGCCCGAAGTTAAATTCTTAGTCTTCTTTTTTTAAACACAATAAATTATCGGCTCCCATTTAGTGGTCATTGAAAATAAAATTGTGTGTGCAGGACATTGTAAAATTACTGCCAGGTTTTTTCGAAAAATGCCATACCCGAAAAAATAATGTTTGCTTTTTATAAGAACTGTAACTAACAGCCTTTGCATCAAGGAACTGCCATTTCCCTGCAAAATGCTGACGAAGTAACTGTAAGCCACCGTAAAATGTCTCTTAGCAATGACTCGCACCCTGTTTATCTTCCAAATAACTTTTTTTCTTCTAAATGTCATATCTTCCAGTCCCATTAAAAGCAAAGTCATAATGCCGGAAAGATGATTTAATTCAACTTAAAAAGGCTACTCTTGAACACTTCTATTTTTCTTTTAAAAAATAAAATATTATGACTCAGCTGGTGAGAGGATGTGACGAACCAACGACAACCGTGTGTACGTATCTCATAAAAATGAAAAAATGCTAGTTTACAAATGTCACTTATGCAACAAGGTAGATTGCACTTTGAACGCTACCACTGTCAGGCGTGTGCCAAATATCTCTTAATGCATACTTGTTATACCATGAAACGCCTACTCAATTTCCCTTAAAATAACATATGCTGTCCACATAGGGATTACAATTTCCTGTGCTTTTGAATGTACCTGCAAAAACGCTGGATACAACTTCAGCGCGTTACTATGTTTCATGTAAACATAATTTACACGCATTCCTTTAGTGAACTGTATACTTAAACACCCCATAGGAACAAGTGTTAGGTCAAGTATGACTTCTAGCCAACAGCCGACAGTTTGAGTATAGATTCTAAAAGGGTCTTGCGAGTAGTGGTTGTATCTCTTCCGTTTTCCTCGACAGAGACTCACAGAAAATGCTTTCAGAAAGCCCCACGTTGACAGGACAGTCAGTGACCAATGGAATTTGATGTAATTGCCAGGTGCAATCTTAAGCATATCATTTTGGTATTTTAAAAGGCTGTTTCCTTTGTCAAACTGCTTTACACTTTTCTGCTTGATATGTTTGAAATTCAGTTTGTCCTTGAAATTGCGGAGGACATTTAACTATTTTCAATTGACCGCTCATAACAATAGGTCCTCTGTTATGGGCTCATTAAAACCTTTGACATAGTGTGTTTTTGAAAACATTGGCGATGTAGCGGGACCTTGCTATTCTATCTAGCGCTGAGGACCAATTTGGTCATATCTGTAGACTCAACTAAGCATAAAACCGCATCGCCGAGAAAAGCATGTCCAAAACAAAAACCGGCAATAATTATGTTTTGGATTAGTTGATGAAATTCCCCAAGAAGTTAGCTTTTCTATAAGTGCCTTGATCAGGTGGTTTGTTGACGGGTGTCCGTGTACCTTTATTTTTACCAATGTAAAGTCACGACATGAATTGGCAGGTTTGATCGCCTTTCTCACTCCCCTGAGGTAAAGGAAAACGGAAGTATCCTCTGTTTATATTGGAGCCATTTCCGTTCCATTTGCTACAATTATAAATCCACGGTAGAGGGGCCGAATACAAAGATATTGCTAAAACTGCAAATTTCCTGCCTACTCTGTTTCTAAATTGCGCATTGGTGAAGGCTACATGCAAAACATATCTGAACATGTACATAAAAGATCACGCAGTTACTCATTGGGGGGTCTATTTCGGTAAGTTATTGAGTATTTGCAAAAGATAAGAAAATATAAGGCCATTTGAACAAAGGATTGCCGGCACGCGTTAATACTGTGTTTTAGTGGTAGGGGGCGCTCACCGATCGTTCTTACGGAATTTACTCGTTCCGTTGTGACTTATGGACTCTCTCTCTCGTGCCCAGTCAGCAGCCGCACAGCGGCGCATGATATAGACGGAAGGATATTACCGACAGTTACCCAGTCTCCCTTGCCTTTGTCGATAATATCATTCTGACTGTGTTTTAGGGTACGCGATCATAAATACCTGCGAATCGGACCTCTCAAAGCCTGCGAAATTTCCTGTTTTCTGGAAATGACCGACTTGCTTACATTTTGCTTCATCTGATTTGCATAGTGACAAAACAAACTTTCAAGTGCAAAAAATCGTCTGGTACAAATCTCGGGGTTAGATTAATTTCTTCTAATGACAAAGCACACATGAATGCGTTAATGTAGTTTAAGGCGGCTCTCGGCGTAAAAAAAACGCTCGAACACAGAATAGTACAGGTTTTCGTTTAAATTAGTTAAATTTTGATTGATAAAATCATTCATACATGCATCTCGTGTGTAAAAAGACAATTTTCAAAACGGACTAGAAGGGTAAACAAAACGTTTAAACATAAGGTACGTCAAACTGATCGCCTGAGTTTCCGTTATCATGATTCATGGGTCAGGTCACATATTGCATGCATTACAGCCGGTTCGTTGTAGAAACGATAAAATGTCACTATGGACATCAGCAGACTGATTGATAAACACGAGTGTGTTTTCAGAAAATGCGTTATCGCACCAATGTATTTCTGAAGAGGAGTAAAAATGCCTTGATTTTTGCCGTCCTTAGAGTCTGGGAACATTAGTGATAACAGAAATCATCCTTACCATGCAGTCGAGAATCGTGGGCTAGCAATCCTACTGCAGATGCGTATGTTTATTAAATTTTATAATTAGGCTTTTTGGCTTTCCTGTATATGGACCGTCAGCTGCTTTCGTCGCTTCTTTCGAAATGAGAAACCTGAAATAAACTGCATGCACACGATTTAGATGTAATTACTGGATTTGCACAAGGGAAAATATGGTCTTTTCTGATAATCTCCCCCTCAGAAAATGAATTTGGACATTGACAATTTCGTTATTACTGTATTCTGTCAAGAAGGGCTCCGCGTCTTGGTATTTGTGCTCGGAAATTTTATTATCTTGTAAATGAAAAGCGTGCATCAGGAAAAAACAGTATTTATTGATGCAGAAGGTTCCTCACAGATTTTCGAAAAGTCATATGCCGTAGCACATTAATAGTCAATGATGTTGATCTTTGCTCAAAAAGTCAATCCAAACTAGGTTCAACCAAGGACAGACGTTAGGTTATCGAAAGTGAAAGCAAGCGAGGCAATCTCAAAAGCACACGTAACTAACAAATTCAGAGGTGCATGACAAGAATTATTTTCCACCTAATTCAGTTGGTATCTCAGAGGAAAATGCTGAAATAGCAAGAATCAGAAGACGAAATGACATGGGAACGGTAAAGGTGACTTAAAAGTTTACCGACTTTGTTGTAGGACAAATCTCTCCTAACTCTCCGAATATATGCTTCCAACACATGGTGCGGAGTTTGAAATTTAAACCGCGGATAGAGTCTTTGAATGGCAGTTTTGTGTTAGCAGACGTTAACTTCCCAGTAAAGACTCTGAAATCGAAAAGCTATGGAATTTCTTTTCACACAGCACTTAACTGATAGGCCAGTTTATCGTTTCGTATTCCTCGGTTACATGAAAATTGTTTCGAAAAAAGTGAAAAAAGGCATCTTGCTCTTCCGCATTTCTCCAAACTATGCTCATGGCTTCAAACGCATATTTAACTACAAGCACGAGCACAAAACACAGTCTGCATCCTGAACACTAGCCCGAATTCCAAGAAACTCGGTTTTCCACAAAAATGTAAAACACTTAATTCCGGCACTAAATTTTAGCGAACGCTTCCCTACGTGGTGACCCTCTCGGAAGTCTTCAGCCGGCTTCTTACTCAACATAAAGTTAAGATTGCAACAGGTCGGAAGCAATCATTGGGCGCCAAGTAATGAGGCCGAAATACCCTATACCACGGCAAGAAACGTCTGGAATCGTTTACCGGATCGGGTGCAATTGCAAACAGAGCTATTACATCGGAAAAACTAGGAGATGACTCCAGGCGAACATGTTTGAGCACGCAGCAACGGTAAGAAGGAAGGATGC
>CACRXP010000090.1:477303-526939 GCA_902702965.1 Spirometra erinaceieuropaei | reverse complement strand
AAAATGATACTTAACTGCTCCATAATCAAAATGACTCAGGTTTACGATCCCGTTGACCGGCTATGGCCAACCGATGACCGACAGTCTGCTAGACATAGTACGCTCTTTTGTATTTTGTATTTATTCCCCAAAATTCGCTTGTGCGATAAACGGGAATTTTAGGCGCATGCATTTTGACCTCAAATTTCATGCAGACTAAAGGTGAGGAAGGGGCGTTTTGTTTTCTTTGATGTTCACTCTATAAAAGAGACAGGACATATGAAAATCAATTAATAGCTAAACACATGTTTTATCAAAGGGTCTTTCTTCTCTTATGGACGTTTCAGTATTTTAGTTTAAATTCTGCCTGTATCTACATAAAACGTTCGTGTGAGTTTACTGGCGATTATACCTTATATTAAAGTGGTCTTTATCAAATTAAAATTTAGAAATTTCATGTTTGTCTCAGCATATTGCTTATCTAATGATGATAAAATTTGTGAAAACTTGGTTTTTGCAAAGCATTTGGATGTAATCGACATCTTGTGTCTGAAATGTCTAGTTTGACAAAGAATGCTTACTTAAATGTTGGGCAGTGTAGCGCTCAACATTGTTATTCGTCGAATTAATGACTGGATACTTAATTCAGACAAAAGTAGACTGTCAGCAAAATGAATATCACGATGTTTTTGAAAATTGTAAACTTCCTTAAGTGTTTACGAATGAATATGTTCGTG
Source organism: Spirometra erinaceieuropaei (assembly GCA_902702965.1). NCBI lineage: Eukaryota > Metazoa > Platyhelminthes > Cestoda > Diphyllobothriidea > Diphyllobothriidae > Spirometra > Spirometra erinaceieuropaei. Next base: position 526,223 of record CACRXP010000090.1, on the reverse strand, counting down.
TGCGGATGCATAACTTTCTAAAGACGACTGGTTAGATAGAAGTTGACATAAACCAACACAGTGGACAAAAAGCCGACTAAATTCAAGCTTATAAATACCAAACAGTTGTCAATACGTCTGCATTAATTATATGCTATCGAAGATATTGCCGACCATTTTTTTACTATTCTAGTTAGAAGCATCTTTCATGATTAACATTATTTTGTACGAATGCGCGTAGTTTACATCTTTTACCAACCTCTCGTTCGTGTCAGTTAAACTTAAATCGTCGTCTGTTTATCGATTTTTCTTACCGTCCTCTCATTTAAGCCCAGATTTTCTGTCCCAGTGTGGGAAAGATCGTTTATCTGGACTACGTCTTACTCGATCGACTTCATAGAAGTTCTAAATTCCGTTTACGTAAACTGTATAACAACAACAGCGAAACAGAGTTCTCGATGCTTACTCTTGCAGACCCTTTTATTCAAGAATGCTTTTTCGTATCTTCACTCCGAATAAACAGCTCGCCCAAACTGAAATGTATCCTTAGATTTCCAATAGTTTACTTTCGTATGCTCCATTTGGTAAGTTAGTGATGTTTCTTCTATGCAGATTTATTACTTTAAATACATTCAGTTGTATGTCCTTATGCAAGTTACGCGGACAGGTATAACTGGAAGACGGCTGTTTTCCATTCTGCGCGACTACAGTTTCAAGGACTACACGAGCATTACTGCTAAGTCCAATATGCAGAATGCGGAAATAGGACTTAATGAAAATATAGAATCAAAGTGGTCTCTAAAGGTCTTTACTGGGTCGCTAACTGGTCTTTGATTAGCTCCTTCATTAGCGAAGAAACTAGTGGAACCCCGGTAGAGTTATAGTGAAACTCGGATGTTTGCATGGAAACAATTTTATTCTGTCTACTAACTTGTTGGTAATAATGCCCGAAAAATCTACTCTAGAGAACTCCTGATAACACTTTTTACTATAAGACTATCATTTTAATTCATCTACCACAAGGTCTTTAGGTTTGTGCAACAAAATTTTGTGGTTAAAGGCTATATATTATGCATACTTACAAATTACAGTAGTAATGTAACTTCGGAACAGCCGGCAGCTCAAGCGCAGCCTCAAGAAGGTGAAGTTACGTTCCCGTAAACATTGTTCATTGATCATATCTTGGTAAATGGCGTCACTACTAGAGGTCTGGCTCAGCTTTAGGCATATTAGTTACGCCAAGTTTTTTTAATTTTCCAATGTAAACAAAAGAATTTCTCTAAAGAACAATCATGTTGCAACAGCATGAATTGTTAAAGCCAGGCCAAAATCAAAGGCCTGACAGCGAAAGACTGGAGTACAACTCAGATCATGCCGTGGAACGCACTGATGAACCAAATCATTCACAGTAGCAACGTATAGCACACAAAAAATTACAAAACATCATTTATGGATCTTACCCAGTAGTGCTGTTGGCAGCAAGGTCAGTTGGCTTAAGTTGGCAAATAGTACTCCTAGTAAAGGCACTCCTCCATATTGTCATATAATCGAAATTACCAAAAACATCACTTCTGTTTTTTGTCAAACAACGTCTGCCACTCGAAGAACTTCAGACAAATCCCTTTTGAAAACATTAGGAAATTACCCTAACCGGCACATTTTTCTACAAAAATCCTTCAGCCGACCTTATATCATTCATAGCTCATTGGAAATTTCTAAAGAAATGCCGCTAATCTTTTTCACTGTTATGTAATTTGTTAGCATTTAAAATAAGCAAATATAATGCCAAATTACTACGATATATTAGGCAGTATTCTAAATCTATGCCCCTCAAGACATATTTCGAAAGCGCTAAAGTGGTTGGACAGGTTTCCTTTCACAAAAACGTTTCTGACGTTATAAAGTACTAAAAGCTTTCTTCCATTACATTCAAAAACAACGAATTTTCTGTTCCTCTTGAATTTACTATTTTTTCGGACGTTGTGGAAATCCCAAGCGGATTTAAATTACTTTTTCAAAGACATATCAAAGAATGCTTCAAGCATCGTGCCTGCAAAACTGTTTTCATTATAAACTGGGCGACATGTACATTTAATTTTAGAAGATAAGTTCGAGCTCGAAAAAATATGCTATGATGATTTTTCCGTCAGTAAAACAGGATTTGTAGATGGTGGGGGCGGTGTATTATTTATGTCTTTATGGGTTATTGTTAATTTTCGAGTTATACTATCTCCTCTGTCTTTCCGATCATATTTTAGACAACGTCTATTTTGCACTCTGCTCTCCCGTTTCGCTTCTCAATTTTGGATGCAGTAGAATTTGATCTGGAAAATGTGACTGCTTTTGCCGAAATTTACCTACACAGCAATGGACCGTTAAGGGCCAAACGTTTGCAGTTGACAGGACTGAGTTTTGGCAGCCTCTACGAGAATTTTGTCAACCAAAATGGACCGACAATGCTTTCCATTACTACTGACTGGAGACTGGACACATTGCCAATGATTGACAGAATGGCAACTGATGCGGCCTCTAAGGAGTTTTTTTTATCTTGTATCATATGAGATGTACGTTTCGGTATTGAATTTATAAAAAAATAAGGAACTCGTTTCATTGTGTAAGATGAGGTGTCGTCTACCGTTCCTGGTGTTGAACAGCCCAATAGGGAATTTGAAATAACCTTTTTCCCAATTGTTGCCTCCTAGAGGGTTAAATAAATAAATTTTTGCCTTCTTGGATGAGTTGCGAAACTCGTCAGCCACCGGAAACATTACGAGATGCGTTAAAATTGTGTACAAAGAACGTTCAATTTATCTTTAATAGCCAATTATATAGAGAAATTTACGGAGTTGCCATGGGGAGTCCCCTTAGACCTACCTTTGCTGACATCTTTATGGGTCATCTAGAAGAAAAAGTGTTTACCAAATTAAATAAGCTGCCATTCTACAAAAGATACGTGGATGATGTTTTCGCTATTGTTAAGGACATTAAGGAGGCTGAAGAACTGCTTTCTATTATGAATAAGCTGCGTCCAAAGATCAAATTTACAATGGAGAAGGAACAAGACAACCAGCTATCCTTTCTGGATGTTCTTATGTTTAAAAAGGAAGATGGTTCTTTAAGACGTTCTGTCTTCCATAAGAATACTTGGAAGGGACATTACTTGCATTTTTTGAGTTTTGTACCTATCCAATGGAAACGTAACTTGGTATACGCTCTTTTCCAAAGGGCTAGAAACATTTGCTTTAATGACACACTGGATGCAGAATTTGCACGTCTAAAAGAAGCTCTACTTAAGCGTGGATATCCCGCACGGTTCATCCACAAATACAGCAACTCTACACGGCCAAAACTGACAGAGCATTCAGCTCCGAAAAAACCCGTCTTTATATCTTTGCCCTTTAAGGGCGACAATATTTTAAATACTATCAAACGACGGCTACGTTCTGCCATTGAAAGGACATACAATGCAGCCGAACTAGTATTCTGCAGTCCTACTAAGCCACTTCCGATTCCACGGGCAAAGGATGCCCTACCAATGCACGCCACGTCAAATGGTGTTTATGAATTCACATGCACTTGCGGATGCAAGTACATTGGGCGAACGCAAAGGCAGTTGGCAGCCGGGTCCATTGAGCACCTGCCCAAGTGGCTCCTTAGACAAGAAAATAAGATCCCGCGTTCATTCATTACGAAACACCTACTTCATACTGGTCACACCGTCGACGCCAAAACTTCCTTCCGAGTACTTGTTCGGGCACGAACAACTCGGACATTGCGTTACCTGGAGGCAGCCTATATACGACGAGTATAACCAGATCGTTGTAAACAATTGGAGCACGTGGTTAACCTAACATTACCATGGTAGCCTCTAGCTCCATGATTCCCCCTCTCTCCTCTCATTTTTTGCTCTTTAACGTTTCCCCTTTTTTTCCCTTTCTTCCCCTACGGCGTTTGTGTTACTAACTTTATCGATTAGCCAACTTTGCCCAAAACCCTAACCTTGCTGTTTCTGCATTGATTTTCTGCACGAATTCAAATCTGTTGTATTTTTCTCACTCGTTATCCCTCTTATGAAGCGACAGGAAGCAGCTGAAGAGCAGTCGCGAATTTTTTTGGTATCAATAAATCCTGCCGTTCTTGCCTACTTCAGCAAATAAAGTTTTATTTCCAGCGATCGTTTCTACTTATTATAACGATATAGTTCAGCAGGACGTAGTCATTCAGACATGATATCAAAGCATGACTGAATATGGGTATATTTTTGATTAAAATTTAACTCATGCACTTTCATGCTGAATGGCAGCTATGACAGGTAACATCTACTGCTATACACAAAAGTGCCTTGAAGTGATTGCCTGTGTGAAGCAAATCTTGGGCAGAGCGCAGATGGATTTCCACAGATTTGGATTAATCCCCATATTTTAATGACTAGAACAAAACTACCATATGACAAGTTAGTGTGTCATACTTAGAAAAAGTCTACGGAACGTCAGCTAGATATTAACTTTGATCTATATGCCAAACAGACAATAATATGATTATAAACGAGGGCTGGTGTGCTGACGTCTCAAATTATCATGAAACTTTTGTTGAGATACAAAAAAGGTTTTCACTTCTCTTATCTGAATTTTGAAATTGTACTGAGAAAAGTATGCTTAACAAAGAAGAAGATTCATTCTAAATAGCTCAAAAAAGAGAAGACCTAGGGAATTAAATTTTTCGATACCTTCTAGACACATATCTTCCACCCCTGTTGTGACATCGGATTCAGCATTCGATAGAACCTTCGTAAGAAGATGTCTCCCTCTTGCATGTTAGGTATTTGGTCTGCCTTCCGGCCTAGACCGAAAGTTTTATATTTAGAAATAAACTCTGGCCTACTCTGTAAAATATATCTCTACCCCTATAAAAATTAAGCACTTGGCTAGAAAAAATTGTACACTCAGATGGTATATAGAACTGACGACCAATTAAAGGCAAAAGTAGATTTTTACTCCAACTGGATCACGCGAAAGGATGTGTTATCTGAGAACGAAAGACAAACAGAAAAAGTTCTGTAGATGTAATAAGCGGATGTTACTAACAACATAGTAGGATTTATTTGTGATCGGAAGAAGGATTTCCGGATCAACCATCCGATTAGTGAAATTCACGTGGTCAATAATACTGGTCTAAAAAGTGCGTCATGCCACATTTCATGCAATGGCAACAAATAAGTCCTTCGACTCAGATTTCTGTGTACCAAAGCTATGATTTTGACTGATAATTTGGAGAAAAGGCATAAAATTAAGCGAAAAGAACAGATTCACAAAAACAACAAAAAGGCAAGACGTAGGAATACTTTTTTGTAATTATCAGTAAGCGCCTTTAAAATGCTGCATGTTTAGATGTCGACTTTGAGTACGTTTGTGTGACTGGCATAAAGCTTACTCAATGAACTTGCCCGACGCAAAACCTATCCAATATAAAGTATGTCTTAGCATCGTTCTTTTATAATGAAGGCTCTTGGATATGAATTTGCCATTATTTCATTGTTGGATATTTATGGACAAGCTTTTTCTATACAAAAATGGACACAGTTGTAAATATAAGCTCGTAAAAACATCTGCCATTACTGAAGGATGGAGATGAACATTACGGTTTTTTCAGTACGGCCCCTTTGGTTTTATTAGGAGGAAGACAGGAAAGCAGCATTAAGCTTCCTATTGGTTGCAAAATATCTAAGAAAACGTAGAGGAAGGTAAGGAAGTCAGAAAAGAGATTATTCACGTAAATGTATGCTTCATATTGACTCAATATCTATCAATAACTGTTTGCGATAAGGAGGCAGCTCATCGCCCACCAACATGAACGTCTACAGAATGTTTCAAATAATGTAATAATACGTTAGTTGGGTTACAGGTTATCTGTAAGGGGTGTCGACTTTGCACTGAAATGTATCCACAGACCAGGAGAAAATAATGTCAGTGGCCAGGGCGTTCCACGCTCTACCCACTCTGTTACTGAAAACGAGCTTGCGTCCAATGACGTCTGTTTCACTTGTGCGTAGTTTTAGGTGATAACCGCGGAAAATGGGTATGTTTGCCTGAGCGAAAATAACGTTAGGGACAAATCAACAGACCATTTCATCCAACATGTGGAAAATCTACATTAGATCACCCCTCAGTTACCTGTGGGAGAGAGTTAGACATGCGCAGGCGAATACGGAGATGCAACTCAAAGTCAAGTGGCTTTCTGAGCTTTTTTGACGAATACTTCGTTGCTGTCAATATTCATCCCGTACTCCGAAAAATCGACGAATACCACTCTCCTGTGACATGTCATATCACCAACCAAGTTATGCAGAGAGTGAGACCTCCGTTTCAAATAGAACGCATTGATTTCAATGCAGCGGGACCAAACGTAGCCCGAGATGAGACCGCGTATTCTGCAACAACCGGAGGTGAGGCATTAAAAATTATAGGTTTAAAAATAATTCAGAAACAGCCACGACAGTACCCCCTGTCGGTAATACACCTCACTAAAAAACGAGTTGGCAAGCACATGTTTTTTGGTAATTCATCATCACTCCACGAACATTACATTGCGAATGAAATCATAAGCTATGGGTGGGGTTTAAGTGTATCAGGGGGAACGGTCAGTCACATTAGTCGTTCCCACATCGTCCGCATGACAAATTCAACCGTTTTCGTCCGGTCCCCAGAACACGATCCTCGAAAACGGCTATACAGAGAGATTTTTCCACCAGAATATTTGAGAGCGTACCACATAAGCCGCTGTTGCAATTGCCAGGAAAGAAGAACCTATTTCTAAGACTAGCTTTTCTGGAATACGCGCCAAGAAAATTAGCGTGACAACGTGTGAGGACAGCTATCACGAGTACTTTTTCCGCAGCAAACCTACGCGCATTCTTCTTCAATGATTTGAGGGTAAAGAACGACTGCCGTTGCAGACCACAGCTTATGGAGTGGGCTACAATGGCCGTACAACGAGGCGTCTAGAAAAGGGGGTATGCGAACACCTACTTGTCTAGGTAGTTAAAGGGGAAAATCGGTCAATTTGAAATTCAGTCCTCTCACATCTGATCGATACGAACCACCAAATTGACAAAAAAGAAGCTTTTGAATTATCTACCGGTAGTCAGGACACTACTTCAAAGGCATACGCAAACGGGTGCTGGCAATAGCCGAGGCAGTGACTATTTAATTGTCAAATCCGCAACAAACTTTCGTTGTTAGGACTAACACTTTCTTCCCCCTAAGTTGAAAGTTTTAATGCACCAGAAGGAATTTCGCTGTACAATGCCACTGCGTTATGCTCCAATGATCGTTCATCTCTGATAAACTGAGAGGGGTAGAATGAACAACCCCCTCATTGGATGTCTTTTGTCCTCTGCTCTCATACCTGTCTTTTGAAGCTATTTGAAAGGATTTAAACGGTTAATCGGCCAACGATCCCTTGCATAATTATATAAAAACTTATTTCTAATGAGTCGTACTTTTGCTCACACTAATTTTCGATAGCGCGTAGTCACTCTTCTTCTGCATCCTTCGCTGCGAAGAAGAAACAGCTTCGAAGGTTTAATAATCAGTGTAGCGAGTAGTGCATACAACTCCTGGCTCAACTCTGTTCTGATTGGAGGAAAAAAAGTGTATTCTCATCTTATTCACATGTACGTTTTTCAATCTGGTTCTGTTAATGTTTGCCGTGGTGACAGAAACGTTCATAGATCAGGGCACAGAAATAATTTGATGCCGAGTTCGTGTTTTTGAAAAATATAACGTTCAACATAAAATAATATAAAATATTTGCCAAATACACAAAAGGATGCTGATAAACATCCGCAGAAACTACAGGAACATGGACGGCGTTGTGTCGTATGCCCGGACATTCTGAACGAAATTGGAAACTTTGTTCAGTGCTCTAGACTGAAAAAGATTTCGAGGTATAAAAAGATCCAGAGGGCCATTTTGAGCCATAGTTGATGTTGTATTTTAGACTGTACCACGGCTTTCCCGCTTTTCATTGCAGGTCAGAAGTGGCAGAAACGTTGGAGGAGTTGGAAGAATTACTGGTGGAATGCCTCCGGCCGGTAGAGGACTGGAATCTTGCAAGTGAAAGGAAAGACCTGGTGTTAATGACAATGTCACTTGTTTTCAAACGCGAAATCTGCGTTTCCTCGAGAATTTAGTCGGTCTTACAGCTTCTACGTGCCAGGCACAATTTTTCTAGTCTTCAGGAAAGTGAACAATCATCAAGGACAGTAAGAAAAATGAGAAACACTATTTGATGTTTGATTCAAATCGGCGAACAAACTGACCTTAAATAGTAGCGTTAAGCATTAATTAATCTGCTAAGAGGAGGTAACTGCCTATGACAACACTGTATACTCAACCCAACCATATAAGGGCTGAAAAAATGCTTTCTAGCCACAAATGTCTTCCTTTTACTGAAGACATTTTAAATGGATTTTAAGTTGCACTTTGCGCTGTATTATACCGTCCTTCCCTTAAAATACTACTTAAATGTTCAACGATCTGTTGTTAATTTCATATACCTTTGGGGATTAGATCATAGTTCGCGCAACAAACGCAAAACAGTCGCAGCTGGCATGCAAAATTATGAATAATTGCGTTTTCGTAAGATCATTAACTCGATAATAGGAGCGTTTTTCATTCATGTGTTCTTAAGCCCGTTGTATGTGGTTATTTGTTTGCGTTCGATTTGTAAGTTAGAAACCGTTTCCATATCTTAACAAACAATGAGCATATGATACACACTGGACGCCGAAGTCGATGAAACTCGCAGTGTTTCCATATAAAACGACACATAGAAAACCGCAGGCATCATGTGAAGGCGCATGCGTGTCTCACGGCCAAAATATACAAATAAGATTAAGTGTTTGAAAAACCCTTCTATAGACAAGTCCGGAGATGCGTTTAAACGAAGGGTTAATGAAAAATACAGGCACCTTAATTAGTGTAGTCTAGTATTCTTCGTCAGTAGCAATCATTAAGCACTTCCACTTATGCGCTATCTCCGCATTTACATCCTCTTCTAACTCGTTTGTTGTCTTAAGGCAAGTAATTTACCGAAGACATCAAACTATCGAAAACAATAATACCTACTACAGGAGAATTCGAGATCTGCGCCGTCATAATGTCTCAATACGCCGGATTAGAACCCGAAATACAGCTGCAAATGGGCGGAGTTTCAAATGAATTTAAAAATTGACAGACAGACCTCTCCAGTCTACCACGTAGGTCACGATCTCTCCCAATGTTGCATTCAGTTGGCAGTAGTAAAATGACAGTCCGGTTGCATTCTGTCTTGAAACTGTCAGCGTGAAGTTCACTTGTCCTGAGACCTCAGAGACAACTGTAAGGGGAGGGAAGTAAAGTTCTGATGCTTATGTTCTCAGTATTTGGAAATGTCGCATCATAATGCCACAATTAATTAGTAAAGTGCTCACGTTATCGTTGGTACAATATCTCGACGGCATATGACAAATGAGCCTTGTTGAAACCACAAGAGTTATTATTAGCGTCGGTAACTATAACAAGTGAACCAACATGCATCAAGACAAATTCTGCTTCCACAATGAACATTCAAATGTAAATCAGGGGCATCCCGATATGTCCAATAGTCGTAGTGTTGATTTTTACGACTGTTTTCCGAAAGCTCAGAAGAGGGCTATTCGCGGAGTAAAAACCTAATTTTTGGGCATGAAAAGTTGACGACACCTCTTCTCCACCTTTAGCGGAGCATGATTGGATTCTGAAATTGCCTGAATGAATTCGCTAATCGGTTGCTTTTTAGGCAGAACTGTGTTGTTATTATGGTGTTTTCCAGGGCCTCGATGCTTTACTTCGAATATACTGACTGACTAATTAAACAAAAATCATAGCAGAGTAATGTGCAGTTAAAAGGATAAAACGAGGCCCCATGTAAATCTAATGTAATTCAATTTTTCCATCCGTCAACTCCCACTTAATTCTAACAAGTCCCTATGCTGTTAATTCGCTGTTAAATTCAGTTGTGTCGTCGACTGAAATGATGTCTTTCGATCTCTTCAACATGCTCTTCTCATTTCGAACTTAAAGGAACTGCTGAGAATGCCCATAGGTCTCTCTGTCTTGCACCTGGAGGTTGTTTCTGCAGTTAGATAGTGTATATTACGGTCGCATCGACCGTTCATGGGGTCGCAAATTACCTCTTCGGGTTCGCGAATTTTCCTTGACGAGGAACGACTAGAATCATTAGCGGGATGTTCCTGTCAAAAAAACCTATTTTGCTCCCATGGGAGAGTCTTCGTCGTTTTGAAAAAAAACTCATAAATTACGTTTATTTTGTATTTTTTTAGCCAATTGTTCTAGGAGTTATTTTCGCTATTTACTTCACTTAATATCCTCCATTCCCACTCGTTCTTTTTAAGACGCCAATAGGCGGCCGTCCAACCTATCTTTCAGAACGGCGCATCTTTGTGTATAAAAGAGAGCTCTAAGGTTATGGACAGTTCCCACACAATTCCTTTATTCGTTTAGAACCTCAATAAATTCTACCGACTCCCATGTTCCTAATTAGTTGCTTAACCACTTTTAATGTCACCTTCAACGATGCAGGGTTTAACATTCCCTCCTCATTTCAGATTGAAAGGAACCATCAAAGATCACTGTGGATTCCTTCTTTGCACACTTGAATGGTCGTTTCTGCTGTCGGCCAGAAAATTTCATGATCGCATTTACCACGTATTTGGCTACAAGTGACCTTTTCTGATTTGCGTATTTTCATTGACAATGAAGGTCTCGAATTTTCTATGGACGGTCCTGTCCCACATACTTATTTTCTTTCCAGGAGTGACAGCCATGTTTGCCTAAAAACTCGCAAATCACTTCTATTTTGCTTCTTTTTGGCAAAGTATTCGAGGCGATATTTGCCCTGTTTGCTCAACGTCTTATCTTACTTTCCCATAATATCCTGGCGTCCAACCCTTCAGTCGTCATTCACTTCAAGAAAAATCTGCTATTATACTTATTCGTTTCGAGTTTTATTTGTGGGCATGTCTTTAAGTTAATATGACTGCACACACGCAAGAGCTCAGTAAAATGCTTATCATTATCAACTCTTGCGTCACTCGGGACGGGAGTTTTTCATGAGCCTGACTGAATAATCCGCCGGCAAGTCATGTGGCAAAGAGACCCCATCCACAATCACGACAAGAAGGTCATTTTCTGCCAACAGCCAGATGTAGCCAACCCCGCCATTTAGATGGGGCACAACTTAAACTTCAAGGTCGTTAACATCATCGGTGTAAGCGACGATCACACACATGTGTAGCTGTTCAGCCAAAAGCAATACAAACTGATCTTCTGGTTTTACGGATCTTATTGAAGTGAGACAGTGACGGCGTGAAATGATCGATGCCGACAATTCTAGCCACACTCAACGAGGGCGAGGACGACACAGGTCACGGTTAAATAGTGGTCCGATTCAGCATCAGTCGACGTTGGCGATATACATGCAGCACAAAATACGCCGTATAACGAGTGGTGTGCTCAGAGCTCTGCAGTCTCTGAATAAAATTAGTCTAGACGGCTTCTCGAAGCGTCAAATGGCAAATAAATCTCTAACGGTGGACTTCCTCTTTGGACAGCCTACTCGAAAATCGTATCTTCGTATGTTTCTGTAACGTCTGGGGTCTGCATGGGCAGAGTTTGCATCAGTTTATAAAGAAAAGCATATAAGTTTTGCGATGTTCATGTCTCATTTAAGTTAACCAATCGTTGCTTTGTTACTTGAGCGACGCTTCAGACGATATTCCTTCAGTCTGTTTAATGTCGGTTTTTTAACCTGTTTTGGCGTCTTTCGTATCATTCAGTTAGTCTTTAAATTTAGCTTTCACCGTGTGTGAATACCTGTCTTGGATTATGGAAACTCCAAGCATCCATAATAAGATTTATCGACTTTTAAGCACCAAGTTGACCGCTTATTAAGATTTTTTGTTTGCAAATTTTACCGGTGTTATCTGAATAGAAATTGAGCACATTCGCCGCTGCTGAGTACTTTAGCATCTTTTCATTTAGTAAGTACTATCTAATTTTCATTCGCGATGATTGGCAAAATCAAAAGACGCCTTCAAATTCTTCTTCGCACTAATAAGCCTTCTGATTTTGCGGCTCATGAAGTCATTACTCATGAGTAAGACAAGATTTAAATTTGCAAATGATCAGTTTTGTCAAATGAAAACGGAAGTTGAGGAGGGAATTTCTCGACGTCTTTAACGTTACGCATCTTCCATTCATGGGTCAACAATATTTCGGATTTTCCATAGATCCTGAGCTGGAGCGTGATAGGTGAAATGAAGGATTTCTGTTAAATATATTCCCCAATGCCTACTTTGCAATTTTCCTTCTGAAGAATTGCGATGATTAAGATATTTTATGTCTAGAGTTTCTGGTGCCTCAGGCACTTAAAAATATGGCTCAAATCGTTTTCAGATGACTTTATACTCACCACGTGTGTTTCAAGCGCCGTTTGTGTTTACTATGACTTGCGCGTCAAGTTTAGGCGCCATTTCATTTGTAGAGGACGACGATGTACATTATGTGTCCGACAGCGTACAGAACTCAGGGAGGGTTGCTCGAGCATGAAGTGACTTTTAGTGAAAACCGACTGACGCAGCACCTACTACAATCTCTCCTCCCTCATACCTCTGGTACAGAGGCAGGCTGATCGAACACGGTGCCTGAATAAAACTTAAACGGCTCATCTAAACGCGCCACATATGATCCAGTCCGAACACGATGGGCAACGGTTTAGCAGAAACAAGAAAGAGGTTGTTCCAATTTAACTTGAGTGATAGTGCCGAAGAGCCCACATTCGGAAGGAGCCTTTGCCGATTGGTACCCAGTCGGTTTCTAATCGTCCATGCTATGTCATCTAGCGTGTCATTATAGTTTCAGAGAGCATCAGACTGTTTATAAGGGAACATGTACGCTGGAGTACAGCTGAGACGGAGATCCTAGAATCAACCACAGCCAAATTTTAACTTACCACACTTTCCTGATTTCTCACTTATGTCGATGGTGGTTCCTTCACAAAGTTTTGTCTTATTTGCGAAACACGTCAACTGTAGAGGTTAAAGACCATTGCGTTAGAAAAATTTCCTTCAAACCTACAAGTTGAGTCGAAGTAACATCTCCAATCAGGGTCCATGTTAGATTCAACTGGTCCCATTTCGGGCAATAGTTGAATTCCGTTGATTCCGTAAGATGGAAGCGAGCTTTTAGAGAGAAGGGAAGTCAGTGAGTTCAGGTTTGTCTAATTCATGTGTAACTTGATCTGTCGTCACACCACAAATATTAACGTCTTTGCTTATTGCCGTTCCTAACTGCATCACATTTGGTACTTTTCTTCCCTAACATACCGTTCAGCATAAAATGTCTACGGAATATTCATTAAAACCATGCCTTTGCCGGATTTTTGCTCTGTCACATCATTTGCATAAGCCTTACTTAACTAAGACCAAATTGGTTTTCAGAATTGGTTTGACAATTGAAAGAAAGTACAGATTTTACCCAGGTAAACTCAAAGTTAAATGCTTACGTATTTTGGTGGATTTTGCGGGCTTCTTTACCCGATGAACCGTGATCGGGTAGGTGGAATTAATGACAACGGCATCCACTCCGGTTATATTCTCAAACTCCAGTGTTGTGACATCCAAGCCGTGTGCTGTGAGATTAAATGGCAGTTTTATACGAACGAGGCGATAAATGATATCAGAGGGAGAATAAACCCGAAACAATACTGCGTCAGTCTACCAGCGTTCCCTGTCCTCATAGCCTGGCCTGACAGGAAGTCGCCTGTCCGTGGACTCCGTCACCTATTGAAGGCTTGTTTGCCTCGGAAAGCCACTCTAGATAAATGATATCTTTAGTATATACAGACAGTTCGACTGTTGTCCACCGATAATGTCAACCATGTGCTTTACTGCAAGGGGAGAAAAAGCTCAATGACTTGTACTTGAATCAGTTTATAGTGATAGCATAATTGCTCAAAATCTACCGCACTCCCTCCTCCTCTCGCGTCTGAACTTAGTGTCCGGACATAGTTAAGAAGACCGAAGGCGGAGAGAGCGCAGGTGGCCGGCACTGCCGGTCCCGTACGTAAGCGTACCACCATACCTCCACATCTACATCAAACACTTGACCAGCATTTTAACAAAGTTGAGTCAGAAGGGGAAGGATAACGCAAGTCACTGTTCAACCGTGTACACTACCTGTGTACGCAGCGGGAGCGCAAGCGCATTTCCCGGCAGGGAACTGGGTACCAGAGAACTGCCAGCGCACGCCTGGCTGCGAGGGTCATGGTTTGCTGAATCACAGCATAGCAGCCTTTCACAAAAGTTTAACCAACCCCGATGTAAAATTTTTGGCAAGACCGTCGGCAATGCAGGATGGCTTATATCACCGTCTGGGGATAGGACGCAAGTGAGTGGCGCGGTCGGACCTGCGCCTAGGCGTACAACTCCACATTCCCTGGCCCATAACAAATATTTGGCCATGGTTTTTAATTAAAAGAAATAAGAACAGAAAGAGTGGGGCGGCTGGGCTGTCGTGCACGCAACCTGTATACACAGCGGGATCGCAAGCCCATCTACCGGCCGGAAACCTGGCTCCAGAGAACTGCCCGCGCCCACCAGGCTGCGAGTGCCATGGTCTGCTGAATCATGCTACAAACAGACGCACAGAATCCTTAAGGCCCGCGAACAATTAAAATATGCCACAAATGTCTGGCTGCTGAATTGTTCCAATTTATTTGTAAACTCACCCGATGTAACGTTTGTGCAATTTAAATCAACTTTTTTTGAGACTGCACTGCATGCCATGAGATGCAACGTTACCACTTTTGTAAATGCTAACGTGTTCTGCTCCGGAATCAGCAGCTCCTGCATTTCGCTAAAGCAAGTGTCTTCAATGTCCAATTAAAGTATCGGAATCACCGCTTACATTTTAAATGCGCTTTATACGCCTATTCGGTCTTAACGAAATCCGGGCTAGATCGCAGTTGGTAGCCAGGTCCCGCATTACAGGTGGCTGGGGGGTTTGTTTACTGGGGCTATTTTGTGAACCTCCATAATCACATATGACCCATTTGGCTTCCGTTTTACGGTTGAGGTTAAGATTAGGGCACCGGTTAATAGTTTCCGATTTTCGGGTTATGGTTATGCCTTTAGGCTTAGGTTTTCGGGTTACAGTTAGGTTTTGAACGTAAGAATAGGTTTCTGTATTACGGGTAGGTTTCCTAGTTACGCCTATGCCTAAGGGCTACAGTAATGTTTACGATTTCGGTTAAGGCTACGATTAGGGTTGCTGTTACGGTTAACGGCTAACGTTTACTGGTGAGGTTAGGGTTAGGCTTAGGTCACCGTCCGCTTCCCATTCCTGGCTGCCAACTGCGATCTAACCGAAATCCGATCTCATGTGAAATCTGACAGCCAACGAGAGAGCATAACATTATTTTTCAGTTTCTCAGAAATTCGTTAATTATGTGTGAACCCTTGTTCCATACATACATCCTCAACTGGACGAAGAATTCTATGTGCCTTGTGTAATCGGGCACCTTAATGGCATAGGCTAAACGTTGGAAGAGATCCGAGAACGCTAACCTACCAGTAGTTTCTAATGTCCATGCTAAGCACAGGTCTTTTCTAAGGACGACTCATCTGCCATTATTTTGCGCATGAATTATGCAACACTAAATGGAAAATTCAAAGTTGTACATATTTGGACGTCGAAAAACCATGGCAAACCGTCTAGACCTCATTTGTCGTCGTGAATTTAAAAGACTTATGGGAATAGCAGGGAGATAAAAGGCAAAACAGCCTATTTAAAATATCGTAAAATGGGATTAATCGAACAACCGCAGCTCGTAAAGCTAACGCCATGGTTTCTATCAAGTCCGTCAACGTAGTTCATCCATTAGGCCCGACACCTGGACGTCCCTCCAAGTGTCCGGTATCCACAGTGATGTCCCCTCAATCAAACCAACAAATACCAGCACAACAAACGGATATGCCGTCGGCGTTCAAATCAACAAACCAACCGCCGGCTTTTCCCTAACCTCCCTATTACCCTGACTCTCTTCTGCCAGCTATAGCCGCCCCCCACTGTCGACAACATCGCCATTAGTAAGCTACTCGTTCCTCCTCCGTTCCGTTGGGTGGGAGCGCTTATGCTAACCTTAACCTTGACGCCGTGCCTCTTACGGGTGCTTGCACCTGCGCGCCAGCGGTAGTCTGGGCCTCGGTCAACCACGGCTGCCCAACCCGGCCAATCTCATTCAAGGCTGACTAAGACGAGCCGTCGCTCAACCCGCTGTAACGCATTCCCCACCGCCGACTGGGCCGCACATCCCGTGGCGCCAGACATGTTCTTTCGTCCGTTTCCCAGCTTACTCCGGCCGGCTCTCCAATCCTTCTTCATAGAATACAGTATCCTATCAGCTGGCGTCCAAATCCGTATCTTCCACTCCGCAACCGGTCCTGAGTATCGTAGTGGCCAGCGTCTTCTTATGGCTTTAGGTGTAGCCACAAACGAAAACATCCCAATTACAAGGGCATACTTGGTGAAGGTTATCTACCTACTTTTACCCAAGTTAGTAATATAATATAATGCCGATTAGGTGGACGCAATACTTCTTTCTGACAATATGACGTTATTTGCCATTAGACAAAACAATTATTAAGAGTTTGTTAGATGTTAGCTGAAGATAAATGATGCTTTAAAAATTGAGCAAGCTGGACTTATTACTTAGTGCTGTATTCCCTTAAGCTAGTAAACTCACTGTATACAATATATGCGTATATATTTACGATAGATTTTTTCTAAAAGTTCGTAGGGTTTTCCACATATGAAAGAATTAATATAAATTCCCAAGGTTATGATCGCCTCTGAGGTTTTAAACTCAGCACACCTGGACGATAGTAATTTCCAGTCAGCACGAAAGTAGCTAACGATCGAAATTATTTCATATTCACTTATTTGAATGACCGTTCTCTCTCACGCACCTTCATTAATGAAACGCTTATTTCAATGGATCCTTTACCATAAATGCCAGATATTATATCATAATATTTACGCTGGATTGTCAATCGCACAGCCATTTTTGATCTACTTGTACTCTAGCCCACAGTTGGTAAATCCGCCTTCGTTAAATAAGATAAAAGCCAAGAAGGTACCTGAGTTTAATTTTGGGGTAGTTGCTAGTAAAAGCGTTATAGTGACAAGTCTCCAGTAAAATATTTGATACCGTTGCTATACTTAGCTGCTGTTGAAATGTTACGCCCAGAGTAAAGCACTTGTAATCGAACGATTTTGCCGTATTATGACAAAATAATCTGGCAAACGTGTAGAACATACTTTTGCCGCTGTAGCATTGGAAACTGCGACTGTCTGTCTCGCAGGTGTATAATTTCCACCAAGAGGTTGAGAATTTTTGTCCATTTATGAAGCCCTTCTAGAACAATTTGAAATAACACGGGCAACTGCTATCAAAATAGCGTTTGATATTCAATCTTTCAGCTAGAAATATAGTCAAGAAACACCGCAGGAAAGGATCAGCCTATAACGGATATTAGTAGAAAACGCATGAAACCTGCACATGATCCCTTGTTACATCTATTTAATAAAAGAGAAAATGCATTTGCTCCTGTAAGACCTATAAGAATATTTTCAAATCGCACTTCTGACGAATTAGGAAAAAATATCCAACTCGCCAAAATCTAAAATTATGAATCATGCAAGCAGATGCCTTGGCGAGAGGCAAAAGTGCCATTGAAGTTCAAACAAATCAACTATTGACACGTGTGCAATTTCCTATGTCGGTAATGATTTAGAATTCAAACAGTCACACAAACAAGGTTAGAAGTTAGTAACATGCATTAAAAAGGCAGCAGTAGGTTGTTTGAGTGGGGAGTAGATTCATATTACGACAGAAAACAAAGTATCACACTAGATTTTGTATATCTGAAAGTTTTTTAAAGGGCGCATTTTGTAAAGATTAGCAATATGCTTAAAATAAAACCTACCGAGTAATAAGAAGGACTCAGTGTTGTAAGTTTATAATAGCCGCTTGTAGATATTATTTTTCTGCTGTTCCATTGGCAAATGTTTATTGACAGACTTTGGTGGAACAGAAGAAATGAATAGGTTTAAACGTAAGCGTAAAGCCAGCCGTATTATATGTTCAGAGGACAAAACACATAACTTAGGATTTTGCAGTTCTACTTTCCGTCACTTGAATACTTGGAACCTCCACCCATCTGCAATGAAACATAATGATTAAATCCCTTTCCCAACATTCATTTCCCAGAGGACTGCTTAATTCTCAAATATTGCCTTCTATAACAGCCCGCAGTTATTATGACAGACTAATTAAGTAATTATCAAGTATCGTGGTCTATCGGCAGCAAAGACGTTATGCGACTGCAATATCTCATGAACTACTTACCGAAATTCAAAAATATACTTTCGAATAGGAATGATTTGTAAGGGGGGTTGTAACGTTATCTCAAGATAATCCAACCCCACCAAGATGCCAATTTGTAACTTGGGAACCCTAAACGCAAACCCTGGAAAAAAAGTGTCTTCAAAACTGGAGCACACCTTTTTCAGACATAATATGCTGTCTAATGAGAATGAGTAATGGAATTCTTGTGCGTCCAGTCAATAAAGTGCGCTTTATGATACGGTGACCTCCGAATTCGATGAAGTCCATTTAAATGGTGGTATCTCAGCGCGACTGGGATGCTCTGGAATTTTCTGCACGCCATTAAATATTGTAAATTCAGCTGGCTGGATCTTTCCAATCGATAATGAATCTTATGTGACACGTCAGCAAGTCAGAATTTTGTACATTCATCCTCGTAATTATGATTGTAGCTACGGCTGAAAGCTGCAAACTTGACCAAAGCAGGAACTGTAAATGAACCCCCTTTCATCATGCAAAGTGACGTGCATATTAGTCAGCATTTTAGCTTTCTTCTCAAGAATTCTCATGAATTCTGCTAGACAGAGTGTGATATGGATGTGCTATTTATACGCCGTATGTGAGTCTTTGTGTCTCCGTCAAAGCGATGCCTGAAAGTCATGCCTATAGTTCACACATTGTGTATATCAGATAATCTTTTGAAGCTGGCATGACGTGCAGTTTCGTTTAATATTTACAATTTATTGAAGCCGTTCATGAGGTAATGTACTCGATTCTTGCAGAGTTCAGTAATTCACTCGGAATAAGGGCTGTCCCTAGAGTAACACGAAGCGAAATGCAATGGATTTTTGAGAAAATCGGGTAACAACTATTTGAGAAGGAAAATTGACAAAGATAAGAGAGACCGAGAGGGCGAATTTTGGTCCATCAGCTGCGGCAACTAGCTTTACCTTGTCACCGGTTTGCAGGACCTTCAGATTAGATCGCGGATTCTTTAATTTATTAAACGGTGTTGAGTCGAACGCACTAAAGTTCAGCCACGGACCCAGTGCCACGTTGATTGCGATAGCAAATATTAACTATGACGTTTAAAGTCTTGAAACAGGCGAAACCACTGTGTACAAAATTGGAAAACAAATTTTCTACAGCAGGAATATTTTCACTAACTCTTCGGCAACACTGTGGCTAGTAGGACTGGATTGTGTAAGCAGCAAAATGCTCTACTTAGCGCGAGTGGATGTCCTTGGAGCAAGACGTTTTGCGGTTCCCTCTATTTTTCTGAAAACTGAGGTTACCAGGGCATGCCAACACTCAGTCCATTTAAGCATACACTCGACATGTGCCGTTCTTATGAAACCTACTTTGTCCATAATTCCGGTGAGGAGATATATGTATGCTGAAATCAAATTAACAGCACTTTCACGAAACATCTCCAGACTTATAGCTAACCGAGTGCAAAATGCATACTCTGTTCAAAATCGTGCAAGCATGCTTGAATTTTTTGTCAAATGACCAAATTCTATGAAATATGCAGGCTGTACTTTTGAATAAAGTTCACCTCATAATCTTGGAGTAGTATCTCCCGGTTATAAAATTATCATTCGATTAATTAAAGCCATCTCCGTAAGGCCGGATCCACTAAAAAACCTGTAAAGAATCTGCTAAAGACATTTATTTTAAACAAGAATATCATTCAGCCCAATTGAATTTTGCGTAGACATCATAATCTGACGATAAGTTCTATATGTATAAATTTTTTGGACATTTGTACATGTGTTCTGATAACTGTCGATAACTGTTTAGCCTAAGGGCATGATTTACTTGGAATAAGGTCATTTTTAGCAAAGATGTGCCAGGGTTACTTTCCCAAGCAAGTTATAATAAAAATAAAATGAGGAAAAAAGCCCACCTGTTTTGCGATAGAAGGAGAACTATCACGAGTGAGATTTCAGAACTAAAGAAGTAACGCATTCCGTTTGAATGAAGAATCTGCGTTTAAGACTGTGAGCAGCTTTTATATCTCCGCCACGGTAGACGAACAGAATGAGCTGTTTAGTAGATGAAGGACACTTGCTTTTCTTGCAAAAGTATCGAACGATTACCATGCGATGCAAACAAATTTGCCCTCTCCGGTACAGATGCACTTCTCCGCCACTGGCATAGATGTGCTACCTGTATGTTGTTTGTCGCTCTCTTGCATAGGTTGTCTGAGTAGAATTAACCTCAAATATAACCGGGGTGGTGTTTACTGCGATTTTCCACCGATCAATCAGACTACTGTACCGAAGCAGAATAAAGTGGCTGAAAAAACAAACCACCTGACAGTAATTAGTCGACGTGGAGAAAGCTAGCTTCGCATAATAGTTGAGTCGTCGGGACCAAAGATATCCACCGTGTGTTGCAAAGGCAGGGTGAACGGTGATTGAATTGATCTATACTGACATTGGACTTGCGCTGCGTCTACCGCACGGTCACCGTCTCTCCCACTTGCACCCAATGCCGAGACGGCGTCGTCAAGAAGGCCGAATGAGGGCGCAGGTGGCTGAAACGACAAAAACCTGCACCCAGCACATCCCCCGGTCCACAACGAACAATCATCAGGATTTTATACAACAGTATGAGCCTGCCCATGGGCGTCCCACCAGCTCTCTCAAACAACAGCATAATGATGAGGCCTTAACTCAACGACAATGATTGATTTGATCCAACTTAAACTTTCTGTTTATCTCGAAGCGATTCAATGCACGATCATCCCTTTGCTTGGTTTGCCGATAAAATGATTCGCTCGATAAAGTTGCTACCTGGTAAGCCCTAGAAAATTGTCAGTAACAGGAATTTTAATATTTTTGGATAAGATATGGGTTAGTAGCCCCACCTGATGGGCACAATACTGCTGGGGTTAGGGTTAGGGGTTAGGGTCAGGGCTTACGGTTGGGGATTATGGATAGTGGGCAGGGTAGGGGGTTAGGGGTTATCGTTAGGGTAAGGGGTTAGCGCAATCATTTCTCAACCATTGAAAGTACAACCACGCACTCCCAACAGTTTTTCTTTTGCATACAACTATTTGACTTCGTCGCCTGTGCGTTCATCGGCTCCACGTGCAAAACCCCTATTATCACCGGCCCCGTATTCGAGGTGGCTGGGGCTTAGTTTACCTCAGGTGCGGCTACATAACTACATCTGACCGAAATTCGATATCATTTGAACAGCTGGTTTTGGCCGTACTCAATGAATTGATTCACATTTCAAGCGCAAACTAAATCGTTGACGCTAAGTCCACGTAGTTTACTAGCACTTTTTATATTGCGGTTGCCGAGTTAACAGTCAGAGCCTTTGAACAGGCTTTTACGGAATTGTAACCATACGTTTACCCATAAGAATCCAAATTCATGTACAATGATTTTCTCTTGTTTGTTAATTCAGCAAAAGGTGCTCTTTTGGGTGCGAAATTCAAGGTATTTTGACTGATTTCCGGGTTATTCCCTCCAGACGATATCTAGGTCTGGATTGTGCAATCCAATAATTCCCCCTTTATTGGAGGGTTAGACATCACTTTTATGCCTTATAAATTATTCGGTTTGTCTTGTTTGTCCATGGCTGATCTATTTAATTCTCCGTTAGTCTGGAATTCATTTGTCAGTTTCCCTGTGCATTATGTCAGATCCTTTCCAAATGCCTTCAAAACTCGCATTTGCTCTACGGTAAATTGCCTCGGATCTCTACATCACTGGATGATTAACAATCTGCGAACAGTCTGTCGTATTTGTGCTCTTGAATAATAGTTTTCGCAAACTTTGATTAGCTGCCGTTCGCATAAGGGACGCATTTATTGTTTTCGACATGAAAATTCACCCGTGCGCCAAAAGTAAAGCCTGTTGTCATTTTAGGCCATCGGTTATTGAAATTCCACTTACTACTTAATGCATTTTATGATAACATACCTCGCGTCATTACACTTTTAGTTTAAGTCTCGAGAGTCCTGTTGTTAGTGATCATGAGTAAACATTAATGAAAATGTCATATTTATTATGCCTTTGACATTCTCCTACCTGTCGAAAAAAACCTATAAATGAAAAGCACATTTATGCTGTGTAGCAATATAAACCGGAAAACTTTGCCAAACCAAATGTCGTCCAACTAGAAAATGGACATTCATTCTGCGCAGGAAAGTTAAGGCAGGATAAGAGCAGGTGAAGTAAATGTGTATTTTATATTTTGACAATCATCTATATAGGCGAATAGACGGAATACCATGCTATCACGTTGCAATTGTCAATGTCTTCACGGGCAAACTGTAGAACTTTCGCCTTAACTACCAACTGAATAGCCTAGGACGTTACGCTCGCCACACTGATGACAGCGTCTCAAGTACCATTAGAGAAACTAACACAACTGCCATCTTAGATGTTGTACAGCAGGCACGTTTGTTCATCATGCGTTACGCAAGAGTGGGAACAGCAGGTTTGAGCTCCTTCTTTTAAGTTCGAAGGAGTGTCAATTGGAATAAAACTGGTTCTTGCCTATAAAACTGCTTCAGTCATCTCGTCCCTCATCAACAGAAACAAATCCTAATCCGTCGTTTGATGCAAAGGGCGAAAGGAATGGGCTTGCCAGACAGCAATGACAAGGTGCATAGAAAGATCTAGGGGTTACCTTCACGAGGGCGGTGACCGGGCAGATTCATTATAAAGAATATTATCAAAAGACTAGGAAAATCCACCACAATGCCAGCGGAACAGTAAACTCTGCTTCTCAATGTCCCAATTCAAGGGGGCGCGGCGAGGGAATTCATGGGATATTAGGTTGGCCAAGATGTTTGTATCATAAACTGTTCGGACATTTATTCTTGACCAAGCCAGCTTAACACAGAGAAAATGGGAATGAGTTGCCAGTTCAAACCACCCACACATGCGTTTACTCTGTTACCTGCTTCTGTAGAACTGGCTATATCGGTCGCAGAGTCGGCGTCTATATGGAAGATTACGGAAACACCTTCCGCCAGTGCCATTCTCGTACGTATCTTTGATTTCTGACATGATGTTAGCCCCAACGAAGTCTTTCATGTGATTTATAAGGTCCAGCCAAAGTATCCCGCGTCATTGTGTCAACATTGCTAACGAAAGCAGAAGTGACTGCCGCAAGGCTACGCCTGGTATACACACAGAAAGACATCATTTTAGCTCCGTATTTACCATAGCCAATGGTCCCTTCACAACATGCAAGTCTCCGCGCCCTCCTCCCCCCTCCCAACGCTGACACGGCTCTTCCTAACCCCTTTGCCACGTCCTGCTTGTGAGATTTGACTAACGTTAATCGACGTATCGCACCACTCATTGATTTTACTTGACCCTACTCCTACATGTGCACATGCATTGGTCTGACGAGAATGTAGCAGATGCAAACATATTCTCGCCAACGTGTCTTCCGAGTCCTATCATAGGAATGTGCGCAACTCTATGAAATAATTTTTTAAACATTACTAGGCTTATGTCGCTATATTTATTCTGTTATTTACATGGTCAGGCTTCATGTTAACCCAAAATTAATTTTACACATTCGATACACATTTCAGTGCTTTTGGCGTTTTGGCGTTTCTTTAGAAATTCGCATTTCTAACTAGCAAGGTAGTGTAGTACATAGTTCTCATTAGATTTTTTCTAGACAGTTATTAAGATCCCATATATTCCTCTCATTTGCAGCAACTAAGCACGCATTGATGTTTAGACTTTTTACGTCTTTCAGACCACTACCTGTCTGTCGCACAGTATTTCCTCCAGATTGGTAGCTTTAAGGCGTCAATAGTAATATCTCTAATCCTTGTTTGGTGGTCTAAAGTAGGTTTTCCAATTGATGAATATGAACTGGCCATGTTACAGGAGCTGGTTGTATAAACGGCCTTCCTCCCCTAAATTCGGACCATATTTCTAAGGACATTTGAGAGGCTTTAGATGTCTCAATTACTCACTGGCTCACGAAGATAAAGATTAATATCCAAGAGATCAACATTTGCTGAAGTACCAATGAAGTCATTATCTTCCATGAGATTATTCGCTACTAAGTTATTGCTCTGTGTACGTGACTGAAAGGGAGGAAGGTCTTCAAAATGTCCCTGGTGGAGGAGTCAATAGACCACTTCCATTTAAGCCCTTCTCTATTTCGAACAAAAGTTTTATCTTAACTGATACATATATTTCTTGAAATCTGAAATTTCTGATGCTCAGCGAAGTTCCGATTGCAATCTAAACAACAGAAATTTCTTAGATAAAAAGGCATTCCAGAGGACCACTTTCAGCTGTAGGGAGAGTTATGGTTTAGACTGTTCCAGGGCGTTTCTGCCTTCCTTTGCAGGTCAGAAGTGGCAGAGACGTTGGAGGGGTTGCTGGTGGAATGCCACCTGCCGGTAAAGGACTGGAACCTTGGGAGTGAAAGAAAAGACCTAGTTCTAGTGGCAACGTCACCTGTTTCAAACACAAAATCCGATTGTTGTCGGAATGCTAGTCGGACCTGCAGTTTGCTTGCATTGGACTGATTTTTATCGGTCATTTCAGAGGAAAGGAGTAACCTTGGACGACGGTAGCAAACGTATGAATATATGTCTGTTGTTTGTATCGAATCCCCGAACAAGAGGAGCCGTTAGTGTTGGCGTTTATAAAAACGTCAAATATACCTTTGCCGGAGAATATTATTTATCTGGTTAAATGGACGTCACCATTAAAATTTAGACAGTGTACTCGAGTTGGCTTGATGCCAGCCAAAAAACATGTTTCCAAGTCGGAAATATCATCACAGTACTACTAGTAAATTGATGGATTTGGAGTGGAGCTTTAAGGTACTCTATCCACTGTACTGTGCAGCACCGTGCTCTACATCCTAATCAAATATTTTGTAATTTGGCGTTTATTCTATATAGCCCGACTGTTCACTAGAAATTTCGCCTTTGTTATTTTGACCTCAGTAATAGGTTATTTAATTGCAAATAGCATTCACGTTCGTGCTTTTTTGATGCCGCCCCATGTTTTCTTTTAATTAGTGTCCCTCGATTTTGAGACTTTTAATCGTGTTTACACCAAGATATGCAGTCGTCGGGATGCACATAGACCATCGTATTCGGTACAAATCATACTGAGCACTTGTCAGACGACACATCAATTGCCCACACTACCTGCATGCATCGTTGTGTATCACATAGTCAAATACTCCAATATGCCCTTGTTTTGATTGTGATTTTCACAGACAACAGGAAATGTTTTAAAAGAAACCCACGTGTACCATTGTTAATCAGATATTAGGCCACTACTATCAATGTAATGAGCGTATAAAACATATTTAAGTTGTCCTCTTTGTTTGAAGGCATAAACTACGATTGGATTCTGTTTTCTGAGCGTAAATAGCGCACTTATTCTGCAGCTGAGTAGAATACCCAACCACTGCACGCCCCCCCCCCCAAATTATCATCAGCGTCTATGCTTGGATACGCATTAGGGTGAAGGAATTGTTGAATAAGCAATAACTATTTCGCAAATGCGATTACGTACGCTGCCATAATTTCTTAAACGCTCCATAGCATTTTGTGTAAGCAGTCTCTTTGTGCATTGCACTTGCGCAATACCTCCGCATGTCCATGCTTTCGTCTTTCTAGGTCTACTAGTGCACTGCCAGAAACAAAGTGTGAAATTTGAAGCATTTTTTCCCCGGTATAAATTAAAAACAAGCATGTACAGAAGAATTTATTGGGGCCAACAAATTTCGTGACGGCTTTTCAAATGCAACCCGTCTCTGCATAACATAGGTAACGAATGAAAGCGCACAGCAGTATGAATTTGTACAGAATGGCAGTGCATATGAGCAAGGTCAAAGTTCAAAATAATCAATAATCAGGTAAGACGTCCACATAGACATCAAAAAGGAAAAAGGGGAGACGAAATGTTAACAACAAATCACAGTCAGAGGAAACTAGAGGTGTGAGATTACCAGGGCAATTGCAGATTGGTCACGTGATCTAACTGCTTGCACAGGTCTGGTTTCTCCCTCTGTATGTAGGCTGCTTCCAAATAACGCAAGGTTCGAGTTGTGCGTGCTCGGACAAGTACTCGAAAGGATGCTTTAGGGTCGACAACATGACCGCTATCTAGCAGGTGTTTCGTTATAGACGAACGGGGGTTCTATTTTCCTCTTTGAAAAGCCTATGATGCCCATATGATGCCTATGTGGACGTCTTACCTGATTATTGATTATTTTGAACTTTGACCTTGCTCCTATGCACTGCCATTCTGTACAAATCCATACTGCTGTGCGCTTTCATTCGTTACCTGTGTTATGCAGAGACGGGTTGCAGTTTAAAAGCCGTCACGAAATTTGTTGGCCCCAATAAATTCTGCTGTACATGCTTGTTTTCAAAGTGTGAAATGCAGTTATTCCTGCGACAAATGACTTGACGGACTTCACCGCGAATATATCTAAATACGCCCAATTACACCAAAGTAGTGTTGTTAAATGTGAACAATATAGACTGAGGTTGAATATCGTGATGAATTAGTAGAGGCCAATTGTTGGCAGACAAATCTCTCCAGTCCACCACGTAGGTCACGATCTCCCCCAGTCTTGCATTCAATTGGCAGTAGGAAAATGACAGTCCGGTTGCATTCTGTCTTGAAACTGTCAGCATGAAATTCACTTGTCCTAAGACCTCAGAGACTACTGTCAGGAATGTGTAAAAGAAACAGCGTTGATGCGCACGTTTTTATCATTTGGAAGTGTTCTTCTGTTAGTGCGACAATTAAAAGGCATGTCTGCCTTTTCGATGGTACAATATTTTGACAGTATATGAAAATTTAATCTTATGAAATACATAAGAGTTGTCATGTTGCTGGTTGACTATAATAAGTAAACTGATATGCCTCAAGACATTCTTTTCTTTCGAAGGGATCATACCCAGGTGGATCAAAGGACACATCGATGGGCTCGCCAATCGCGGGGTTAATTTCCGGGGCTATTCCCAAAAAGTTCCAAACACAGCTGTTTGCGAAGTAAAAAAAAAACCAGATTTTCAGCACGCGACATTGACGACACCTTCCTTAGTATTGACCAGAACATACTTGAATGCTGCAATAAACGATCAAGCTCCATTAACCTCCATCTGCAGTTCAAGATGAAATGTAGAATGGGGGACAGGATTCTGCTTTCAGATGTTCTCGTCTTTCGAAACTGGATGGCCAACTGGCGACGACTGTCTTCATATCTCACTTCCTCCCCATGCCTTGACGACGTCAATATGCTGGCGTCGAAGCCCTCACTCATTACTCCTTTCGACACAAGTTAGGCACTGTACATACTTGTTTAGTCGCTTACCGTATTAAGCTCTAAAACACGGCTGTTCAATAAGATAGTGCTCTTTATCAATCCTCGCGTCACTCGAAATCAAAGCTTTACATAGGCTGGACTCAACAAGTAATGTTACCGAGAAATCTCATCCCCAATCAGGACAATGCGGCCATTTTCTGCCGACAGTCGGATGTAGCAAACTCTGCCGTTCAGATGGGACACTAATTAAACTTTGGAGTCGTTGAGATTGTAGACCTCAGCAGAGGCTAGGGAGACTAGTATGGCCATTTCTGACTTATTATCCGTCCGCCATTCATAGACAATTTCGAACCGTGGAACACTTGGGGCTCGAGCTCGCAACCGACAAGATAACGAGCTCGTTGTTTAGTGGTTTGAGGCGTCGGACTTCCAACTAACAGGTCGCGAGTTTGAACTCCAGGTATTATACACTTCGGGGTTGGGTATGACTGGCTGAAGAAGGCTAAGAAGCCAGAAATGGCCATTCCACTCTCCTTTGTCTTTGTTGCTAACACCAATCCGCCCACAGTTGCATACAGAGGTTGACCAAAATTGTGAAAGTTGTCGAAATTTACGAATGATTACCAATCACACCCAAACCGACACTATTTCATTAATCCAATGTCTATGTCAAGCACAATTTTGAAAGAATTTGTACCATAAATAAATATTAAAGGCAGTATTTCCTTGTTGAGAAGGATGGATTTTTTGGAAAAGCGTAATATGCAAAAAAGTCAGAAATGGCGGTAATTTAGTAAACTTTGTTTTTATATGTATAGAATGTATTCTCATGCCACAACCATAATAAATATCAAAGTACTAATGAAATACCAATTACTAGTAGTGTTTCCATTAAGTTCACATTCAAATATCGTTTGGGACTAAGTGTCATTTTATATATGTCGGTTTGTGAACAGTCTACATTCTCAGTATAGATTCGAAGAGTTATCTAAGCACTCGTGGTACGCTTGACTAGGTTGAGTTAAGTAAGATGTGGTCCAGCAAGAGAAACGGGATTTAACTTGATTTCACCGATTGGGCGTCATGGAAACGAAAGTTTTCACTAGGTGACAGGCTGTCAGTCTGAGCGGTGCCTAATAAATTTAACCAGAGCTGACAGGCGTTGTCTTTAACATGACATTTTGCGTTTGTAGAGAGAACTTTTCTTCCGTTAAATCAATTTACACTTTTCATTCGTTTTGGATTACATTGTGTTTCAGATCAACCTTGAAACATTGCTCAATACTTCATGATTTTCAGTGTTTTCAACCGATTGTCCACAAAGACAGATCCTGAATTACCTGTCTTTTTAAAACCTTAAAGTGAGATACTTCTTAAGGGCATATACCGAGTCTTTAAACGCTATTTTTCACGAGAACGGTAGTTTGGATCACATGCAAAGATTCACTCAAACATCAAACCTCATTTTCGAAAAAAATGGCTGTCTATAACGAAAGTCAGCAACAAATACGCATTCCGTCAAAAAGAAGACTTTATCTAATAAGTAACCTCTTTAGAAAGTGCTTAATACTGCACTCCGTTGATGGATCTCTGGTTGCATTGCATTTTTCATGAGAAAAAAATGTAAAGAAAGATTTAAAACTTTTGCCCGTTTCTTTTACGTTTCTAAACAATACCAACATTTCTCTACCGTACACGTGAGAACATGCCCTTTTATTTATGTTGCGGTCATTTGAACTGGTTTTGCACGTTTTTGGACTCCGTTCTTTGATTATGAATGCACGGCAGAGCGTCCATATAAATGCTGATATTTTGCTAGAACTAGTGAGACTTTGATCGTTGCATTCCTGCATTAGGTATATAAGGAAGATGTACTACAGGACATTTATGTGCAATCACATAAGAATTTACAAACGGCAAAACAATTTCAATCCATTTAAATGAAGGAATCCCTTTCCGCGTTATTACTGCACCTCAGGGCACTGTCTCGCAAAAATCCGTTAATCTGACTTTTAGGAATCAATAAAACATCTTGTTTTATTAAAATAAACTTTTTAGTCGCCAGCTGATTACCATGGATGGCATCCGACACAAAATAAGTTTTTGAATCAGGCAAAATCTGTTTATTAAAACTCTCATGGTCAACTTACATTTTTTCAATGATAAAACATGATCAGGTGCACAACCGGTGTTAAGGACATGTATTAGCGTAGGAAGTTGCACAAGCATATTGCACCGTCCATTTTTGCTAAATCGTATTAATAATTTCCTTAATTTACTTAAGTGAACACAATCTCTGTACAAGAAAAGGACACTTCATTGTAAAAAAGTGGATGAGCAGGCAAAAATGCCCAACGATAACGATATCCAGATATTCTCGCATCAGTTTACGTCAGCAGGGTTCATGAGGTAGGGCACATACTGTACGGTAAGTGAGCGGACTCATGAAATGTTAATTAAAATTCCAAAATGCGTTTTCGTTTCGAAAAGATTACTTAAGTAGAGTTTTAAAGTTAATCATAATGCAGTATAATTCTAAAATAATAAAATTACCTCGGATTGCTTGCTTTCAAACGGACATCTTCTCTACCATATGCAAAACCACACTCTGTAAAAAGGACTACTTAAGTAGTGTGCATAAAATATTAGTTCTTTTACCCTTTCGGTAAGAAAAATGTCCTCCTCCAAATTTTACACTCGACACGGACCATCATTCGGTTTTCAAATCTTTTCCAATTCCAAATTAATTTTGAACCCGATCTGCCAATGCACTTGTATTCAGGGTTTCTAAACTACATGCTGTAGATTTTCCGCTTACGGAATACACACATTTCTCTACGGTATTAAGAGGAAACCATATGGGGTTTAGAAAATTTTGCAGTGTATTTAAGACATATTGTTAACGTTGCAAACCACTTTGGTAAATGCAGTGACATGACGTTTTATGAACGGTTATTTCACGGATTTTCAAAAATCTTCCAATTAGAAACTTTTTAAAACCTAATTATATCGTCTTTTCGTGTATAATATTGGAAGAAAACATAATTTCTTACTGAATTAGTAAGAGAGTGAATATGTTTATGCATGTTTTTCGTGAAATACAACTGAATTTTTAATAGCCTCGAAAATCAATGAAAAAATGCAGACTAATTAAGTAGTCGTTTTTTACAAAGTATGCTTTTTGCATGCGGTTGAAAAAAGTTCCTTCGAAGGCACGCCTTTCGAGATATCTGATTGTAGAAGAATTATGCTGCATTAGGATTAATCTTTAAAACTCTACTTGAGAAATCTTTTCAAAACGAAAACATACTTCTGAATTTTAGTTAACATTTTATGAGTCAGCCTACCTACTGTGCATATCTCATTTAATCGTTGTTCATCTTCTTCAATATCGGCTGAAAGGTTTGTGTGTATTTATCAGAATACTGCCAAGTTAAGTGGATTTGGTCGTTACGAAGCCTATTTTCGGTATCCACCTACGTCTTCTTCGTCCTCTTCGAAAGCGGCAATTAATGCTCTCTACAAATGACGTTTACTTTTGGCGATTTCAAGAAAAAATAGTTAAGACGCCTAATAAAAAGGGTTTTACTGTCCAACGCCGTCAAAACTTTACTCAATGCGCAATATTTTGCATTTTATTAAGTTTTTGCTTAATTTGCCTACTATACCACGCCTGTTATACACGATACCCTGATTTGCGGTGGATGCTTATGTCGACAGACTGGTTGGTGACATAGAATCAGGTGGAAAACTGAGTTTTAAAAAGCCTTGCAGATTAGAAACTTCAGGGTACTGCAATTATTTTAAACTTAAGAGGACTCTTGAAATGGCTGCATCTAATATTCCTTTGTTACATAACGCTGGGCTACAAAAAACAAGATTACCACTTATTTGGTCGCATAACCAGAAACAGCGACTGGTATCAACGGGGAACTGCCCAAATAACACCATGCGACGCTGTCGCTGGATTACATTCTACCAGAAAATAGTAAATGCTTTCTGAACTGACTGGTTTACTTTTCGCCGTGAGTGGGAGTCGGTCTGTTGCAAAAACTTCATGTTAATCTCCTCGCGCGGATCCCGTGAAATGCGCCGTAAGTGGTAGTTACTTCCTATCCCACCTATAAAGACCCATCGACAAGAAGTTTCATGCTTGACTTTGGAAATCACAGAGGTATTGATTAGTTTTACTTTTTCCAGCTGGACGGTTCTGGTGATGAATCCTGAAATATTTCAAAAGTGCTACCAATAGTATGCTTGTTGACAAAGACGAAGGACATAGAAGCGGTCATATCTGCCTTATGTGTTCCATCCGTCAGCGTCTATGCTCATTCCCTGCCTCGCAACCGACAGCACGCTCAGTACAAAATGGACGTGTATGTGATGCGACACTTCCACTTCAACTCTCATTTTGAACTGTAGGGTCTGACTGATGAGTCACCTTGAACACGAATGCGGCGCGAAACCTTGGAACTGCCGCCCAAGGTGGAGGAATCTTTGTGTGACGGCACAAGTGTGTGTGTATGCGTGCGTGCTTTAACGGCTCGACTCCCCAAGAAGCATGGATTTGTTGTCAGTAGCCTTCTCCCGCCAGCGGCGGCTGACTCTTATTCCTCAGTCATGTTAGTTAAACAGCTAAGCAGACACTCGAGCTTTCTTAAATACTTTTAGATAGGCCGGTAACAATCGGGAGATGGCACCCAAAAAACTCTTTTACCTAGAAATAATACCTTTAACAGTGGACTCAAATGCCTTCAGGCTATATCAGCGGTTGCAGCCCTACTTTCACGGACTATTTGGACTTTCCCCGACGGCCTAACATGGGCTAGCCGAATGAACATCGCAGGTGGGCACATGGACGATGGTCTCTGTTACCCAACATTCCCCATCGTTACACACGTACACCTGAATATACGGCATAAATTCCCATTATGGCAGTTTATTACAAAACAAAATCACTTTTAAATAGGATATGTCTGCGCAACATGGGACAGGAACAGTTCCCAGGCGTCTGTCAGAGACATGGTATTGAGGCCAAACCAAAGACCATACTGTACTTCGTTTATGTGAACCCGCAGAGCTCGACCACATGCAGGGCCTCCCTCGTGGAGTTTTCTTTTCAGTCTACTCCAGTATGCCTCAATGGCATTGGTGTGCCGTCCGGTGGTAGAGTCCTTGAAGTTCTTTGAGTGGTTAACAGAGAAATGTAGATTAACCTTTGAGGGAAGACGATTATACGCCTTCCACTCGTCCGTTATCACTATACTGCCTTTGACGATCCATTTTGTAATAACGGAACGGAGAGCGGGCCAACTTCGATCATTCACCTGTTTAAATAAGGCTTTCCGTCGACTAGTATCGTACATCCCCACCAGCCACCACCCATAAAACCCCTATAACCACCTTTGGTTAGGCGGGTTTTTTCGGATGCCATCTCCCGGTTGTTACCGAGGGCCTTTAGCCTTTTGGACCAGTGATGGCTTATAAGCTGTTTGAATCAAACTTGAGGGAGACCTCTGTTGTTTTGCAGTTTTAAATTAGTCACAGCATTTTGCATACTACTTATGTCGTCGCTCAGTCACAAGGTCTGAAAGTGTGTGCTATGCCAGCATTAGCACACTCCCGCCGTTGCCGGGGTTGCGTTTGCAGTTTCCTGGCACCCGGTTCCCTGCCGCTAGATGCGCCTGCTCTCCCGCTGATGGTGGACATGACTGCCCCGTTATCCTCGTCCTTCTGACCCCCTGTTGGGGTGTAATTGTTGTCGTTTTTGGTTGAAAACCTGGTCATTTGCTGTGTAAACCAGAGGGTGTAAAGTGGAACGCCAAGGTGCGGGCCCGACCGCGTCATCTACCTGCGTTCTCCCTCACCCTTGGTCTTCTTGACTCTGTCTTGACAGCGGGTCCAGCTGGAGAGTGAGAAAGAGAGGGAGGGAGTGTGGTAGATGCTGCACACGTCCACTATCATTACAAACTTATTCCCGTGCAAGTCAAGTATGGCGGGAAAGGTGTTGCTCGCCGAACCAAAGACATAATTAAATGTTTCAAATAAATCATTCCGGAAGATTCGCGAAAGCTTGGTGACGACCTGGCTTCTCTTTTAATTGAACTAATGAGTTTGACGGCAATGAATGTGATTGTGGAGGGGTTCCAAACAGTCAACCAAGTTATAAGACATGATGACTTTATTTTTTAAATTTCAGTTCGGAATCAATAACTTCATGAAGATTCTGCGTCTTATTCATCAAACACCGAAATTCGCAGCTCTTCTCAAATGTCTGCCACTGGCGTTTGGCACGTTCCTTTAAGGCAAATGCAATTAACCCAGCTAAATATAGAATACTCTAATCTGATGCTTCACAACAGAGCCAAATGCTGAATGAAGCACACAAATTAAGTTATTTTATTAGTGCGCAGGAAACTCCTCCAGTGTTTTAATTATACGGTTTCGTGCTCAGTCCTACCTACACATGCCTTTTTATACATACCAGTACATTCAAAGGCAGGGTAAAATGTCAGTTGCTAAACATAATTTTTCAGTAACTCATCAGGACGATATATTTACCTGTTTAATGATCTTTCTTAATTGTGGACAGGATATCAATGTGTCACAGGAAGCAGGGTTAGTCAGATTCCAACGTCGAAGTGTGGGGAGGTGACCTCGCGGTTGCGCTACTCGCAAACCGGATATGTTAGAAAAGCCATCCTCATAAATGGACACTATTTCCACGTTCGTACGGTCATTTCAGAATAAGCGAATGTATGTGCAAACAATAAGGTAACTTATCGAAACTAAAATAACTGTAGAAAGCCATTTGTTTGCCGGAACAAACGCACACTAACTCCTCTTTTCCCGAGTTTGGAATGGCGAATTAAAGTATGCAAGAGAGGCTAGCTTTGAATGGTTTGCACACAAATACGCGATGCCGATAAACTCACGGTAAATCTTTCAATTCAAACGGAAAGTCCTTTTTTCAAATATTTCCAAATTAATTATAAAACGCCCCTTGTCAACAAATCATTGCAGTAGTATATTTGTAAATGGCTCCACATGAAAACATCAAAAGAGAATCCGCTACTTCTCATGTCAGTTTGAACAGAAGACTTTCATTGACCACGACATTCAGAGACTATAATCGTTTGTCATGTATTTCGATTATGTCTGCATTATTAGTTATTTTCAAAAAGCACTGGCGTTTTGTTCAATCGTCAAACTTTAACAAAATATTATTTTTCAAAGAGTGACACAAATAAGTAAATTTTAATAAGTTGTTGCATGTGTAAAGATGTAAAAAAATAAAGTGAACTCTAAACTTTGTTTACTGGGAGTGAAAACGATGCGCTTGGTTGCACATGATTATGTAAATGATGTCACAATATTTATTTGCCCGAAAGATAAACCCAGTGCGATTTATGCATGCACAGCTGATGGCCGTCGGATGAACTGCCCTCTATTATCGTGCAAAAATTCAAATCCTTAAAAATGGCCTTTAACTGATACCGTTTATAGAGTTATTCTATCGAAAAGTGGTCGCTTAAAAATCTTTTCTTGATCTCCAGTACATTGACCTCCAAAGTTTACTCCAAACAAAAGAACCCTCACAAGTTTTGGACCATGGACTGCACAAATAATCTTTAAGCAAAACTAAACATAATCCTTGCCATTAAGAACGTGCCATAAGCGATCGGAAACGTTTTGCACTAGATACTGGCATGGTTTTAGGAGCAGGTAGGTTGTTATATGACTAATCACTTCAGTTTATCAGCCAGTCTGAACCCACTAGCATTGTCCAAAGTTAACAGGATCGTTTTCTTTGTTTAATAAAAAAATGTTACATGGCGCTATAGCATATAGTTATAAAAACCGACCTTTTGTGCATCTTTTAGATAAAATGGGGATAAAATATCAAGGATAACAAAAATGCGTGCAATAAAGTACACTGTCCTTGTATGGTTCTCGTTTATGAACGTGTTATGCAGGTTCAATTTTAGTTTCATTTTAGTCAACCGTCCGGTAACTTCGATAATTAACTCAACAGAGACAAATGTACTGTTAATGTCCTAGCACAGGGCCGTTGTACGCCTTTTCGATTACCCTGCCTTTGCGAGTTGATTTAAAGTTTTATGGTTTGCACAATGATCTGGCTCCTTGGAATAAGTTCGTTGCCTCTAAAATGAGAGCATTAATTACTTATAAACATACTTTTTCTGCCTCATCAGTTATTAATTCGTGATCAGTTCTTGTTGTTTGACCAAAGCAGCCTACGCTAATTTTTATAAGGCCACCCGCCTATGTCATGTGATTTTTGAAGGATATCCTAAGCAATCCCTTATTCCTTTTTCAGTTAACGACAGAAAAAAGAGAATACTGTCACAACCACTTGGTTGATGTTATCAAAGTCCGTGACTTTATCACGTGTTCATATTGCACAGTCGAGCGTCAAGGTCAATAGACTCAGTTTATGACATTTCTACTTGATAGTGAATATTCCACTTTTGAAATAAAAAGTGAACAAAAAATTCAGACTAGCTTCTTCATAGTGGTCGCCGAATACGTTTTCTTGTTTTTTGAGTTCATTCATTTCCAGTTTACTTCTCTGTATTCATCTATTTGACACCGCTAAATAAATCATGTCACTTTTATTTGTGATCAAAAGTGTGCATTCAGTTATGAATGTCAAGCACTATTCTATACTATACTAAAGTATGGAAAACAACAAAAGTGTTTTGCGCTCTATCCTTGAGCAGTTTACACTCTGGAGGGCGTGAGTCAGCAAATGCATCAGTTCTGGTGACCACGTCCTCGTTTACTTTCAATAGGGCGTATGACGCCGGAATGCGAGATTTATTCCGGACTGAAATCTCAGGAGCGTGCCTGTGATGGGTGTAATGCGCTTCATTGGTCCCGCAGGGGGCTGCACTGCAGGCTCATTGAACCAAAACGAGGTCATATTGGCTCGCTGGACGCGTTTACCGGACAGTGCGGACAGTCCGCACGCACCAAACAACTACCGTCGCATAGTCGTGTTGTTGCACGTCGGCCTCCAGGACGCGTCAGCCGTTGTGCCCAGTCTCACTGTTCGTTGGTTGCCAGGCTCGAACAGTCGAATAGGACATGCAAGAGGGAAGAGCGAGAGCGGTCGACATTGGGAAGTCCATTCCCGCGACGGCGCACCAATGCATTCCTCACAATGTCCAAACCTGACGCGCTTGAATCTACCACGAGGCGCTAAGTTGTAGCGGTCCTGACAGAAGCGTAGCACATGTGATACAGGCCAGTCCGTGTGTGGCACGCTCCAAATTTTGATATGAATATTTGAGCTGAAATCCATCAGCTACTGCGGAATAACCGCTTTATATTCACAAACCGCCAACAGGCAGCCAGTAGTATAGATCTGTGCAGTGATTTACCGTACTAACAAAACAGTTATTAGCTAAAAGCTCAGACACGCGTGTTAAGCTAATACCTGTGTTTTTAGTACGGTAAATCATTGCTCAGATCTATACTACGGGCTGCCTGTTGGCGGTTTGTGAATATTGAGCGGTTATTCCGCAGTAGGTGATGGATTCCAGCTCAAATATTCATATCAAAATTTGGAGCGTACGTGAAAAGGCCCGTTTGGAAAGATTTACTCCAAGTTCGCGCATTAATTTCCTCGGAAATTAAGCAAGGCAAGTTGAAACTGGAGTTCATATACCAGAAAACACATGGGGAAAGCTGGGGGACCCACTGACGAGCCGAGCCCCTAGCAGCTGCGTCAGGCAGCGGCATAAGATCGGCGAAACATGCGTGTCTGGGCTTTTAGCTAATACCTGTGTTGTTAGTACGGTAAATCATTGCACAGATCTGTTCAGCTTTGTTGACCACCTCGCCCGGACCCACCTTCGCTTGTTCCAACACTGCCCTGTAGACAGAGAGGAGTTAGACGAGTCTTGCGCAAGTCTACGTCACTAAAGACCAGTTCAGTCGCAAGCCATCGATGCTGCACGCACTTCATGTGACATGCGGTGGACCTACAGTAAGTGGGTTAACTTATGAAATGTCAACCGAAACCCCGAAATGCGTTTGCGTTTCTAAAAGATTAATTAAATAGAGTTGTAGAACTAGACAGCCTGCAACATAATCCTATAATATTTCCGTTACCATAGGATGCCGGCTTTCGAATGAACTTCCTTCTGGCTGCATGCGAAAACCACACTCTGTACGAAATGACCACTTAAGTAGCATGAAATGTTTCCATCTATTTTCGATGCCCCTAATTGTCCATTTATATTTCATAGAAAACATGCATAAAAATAATCATTCTTTTGCCTCATTCGGTATAAAATTACGTCTTCTTTCAATTTTCTACTCGGAGGAGGGACATAATTCTGTTTCTAGAAGGTTTTCCAATTTCCGAATAATTATGAGCCCGCTCTACCGTTACACTTGGATTCAGGGTTTCCAAACTGCAGGCCGTATATTTTCCACGTACGGAAAACCACAGATTTCTCTACGGTAATAAAGGGGGACCATATAGGGTTCATAAAGTTAAGCAGTGGATTGGATCCATATTGTTAACTTTACAAGCCACATTCGTGAATGCAGAGATATGACGATTTATGAACGGTTATTTCACCGCATCTAAAAGTCCCACAATAAGAAAATTTTTAAAAACCAAATCATGTCCCATCTTCGAGTATAAAATTATGAGAAGACCAAATGAGTAAAAGAATGAATATTTTTGTGCTTGTTTTCCATAAAATATAAACGGACATCTAGGGATATCGCAGATCGATGAGAAATACGCATGCTGCATGAGCAGTCAGTTTTTACAGAGTGTAGTTTTCTCATGCAGCAGGAAAGAAGTTCATTCTAAAGCCGGCATCCTGTGGTAACTTAAATATTATAGAATAATGTTGTAGGTGGACGAGTTTTACAACACTACTTCATTATCTTTTCGAAACAAAAACGCATTTCGGAATTTCGGTTGAAATTTCATGATTTAGCCCACCTACTGTAGTAAGCACTGATGTGCGGCAGCTAATTTGGCTCAAAAGAACGCCTAGAGGCATAGCGGGACGACTGAGTTCTGCAACGCCATCGGTTAGTACCCCTCTACCACTTCTTCCCCCTATCTTGATAATGGGCCCAGGAGGATAAGGGAGGAGGAGATCTGGTAGATGCTCCTTAACACTAATTTACGAGAACGTCATCTTCCCTGTCCCCACCATGCTACGGGCACACTGTAGACATCGCTGCTCACGATGGCTGATCCGTAGATGTAAGCTACAGAGTCCTGTGTCCAAGTGCAAATGCATTACTCTACATGAGGCAGGAACGGTTCTAGTTGTCTGAATGTGCACGTGCCCGATATTGCAGTCAGCAAGTCTGGAGCATAGGAAGACCTTGAACGAGGACACCAGGCATCACAATGACGCCTTTTCACTTTAAGATCACTTTAATAGCCTTATACTCTTAATATACTTAAGATACATTCTTCCCATAATTAAAGTCCGCTCTTTACCATGTGTGCATTTAGGGTCGTTTATGCATTATCACTACTCTCAACACGCCGTGTGCTGTTTAGATCGTTATCTTTCTCATCGCTGATCCGTCTAGCTCGCTTGCTTCTATTGATTTTCGTGTTTCTTTTTGCCGCAACACCGTGCCAAGAAAACCAAGTTGCTGGTGCTTTCAATATTTGAATTAAACCTCGGGCATACTAGATTATTATAATAACTTCGAAACATCGGTGAGCTCGCAAATGCATTTGAAGTTAATTCAAGTACTATGTATGTTAATTTTCGATTACGAACTGTACCTGCAGCCAGTTTGCCACGTTTTCTCTGCGCTGCATGCATATTTTTAGGTTTGTTATTGTTTTGATGTCTTTTGATTGTCACTTCCTATATCAGAACGATATTGTGAGAAATTACCTCCCTTTGAAGGTGATTATTTACTGGGAAGATTTCGCTCCGTTGCATTCTTAAGGCAAAAGGAAAACATCTCATGATCGTCACGTGTTAGGTAGTATAGCTCGGAAGGTACATTAGACGAACTGCACTTAATGCAAGTAGATATGTTATGCTGCCAATATATAAATTGTACGGCGTGGACCTCCCGTCATTGGTACTATTTGAAAAAGTACTTAAATGCCTCTTGTCTCGGATAGCAATGGAACATACTTGTAACACTGACACCGAGGTTTAAAAATTCTGATCACCACAATCGATTTGATAAATCATCAAATTAAAAACAGCATGTCACAATAAATAAAACAGGACGTGATTTTCGTTTATGCACATTGTGAGGACACAGCTAATTGTATTCCAATTAGTTTCGCATGTAGTATAGTTAATTACCCCGTAGAAATGAAAATACTGTTCATAGATTTCGTAATTTCCGCACCATGTTCTCATGCCGAGGGCGAAATTTGCAAGTGTGAAATTCATACGCGGGTGTGTTAAAAAATGTGCAACAAAACTTTCATTTTAAAACACTGTTGACAAAACTTCCTGAAATATCCCTTTCATGTAGGCATAATTTAATGATCGTCATCGGCTGTCATTTGGGAGAGAACAGCTCCAATCGCTGTCTCTCTCGCATCGGTATCCAGAACAAATTCATCAAACGACGAAGAGATATTCAGAAGATTGAACTTAGGAGGGGAGATCAAAGCATGCTTTAGTTGAGGAAAAGCTTGCTCATACTCCCTAGCCCAAGAGAGGGGTTTTGACTTCTCAGTCAGTCGGTGAAGGGACGCGGCAATACCAGCGAACCGCCGGACGAACTTCCTGTAATATGACGCAAGGCCGAGAAAACTACGCACTTGGGTGTCGGCCATTCGGGTGTGCGGGATGTTGTTTCCGGGTCCGGATATATACCCAAAGCCGATATGACGTGCCCAAGGAACAAGGTTTGATTTTGCAAAAGCCTGCACTTACCTCGCAGTAACACGAGGCCAGCATCCTTCAATCATAATAACACCTCTCCTGAGTTTGTATTGTGCTCTTCGATCGATTTGCCATGAACAATGACATCGTCGAGATAACTTAGACAAGTTGTCGGTGTTATACCGCACAAAACGGTCGTCATCGGTTGTTTTAACGTGATCAGCGCGTTTGCCAGGCAAAAGGTATAACAGTGAACTAGTAGAGTCCCGAGGGTACCATGAAGGCCGTCTACGACCGGCCCGCTGGGTGGACATCAACTTGCCAGTTCCCGGACGCGAGGTCTAAAGTAAAGAACCACACCGCCCCTGAAACAGCATCAATGGTATCATCGATGCGAGGCAATGGGAATGAGTCACGCTTAGTAACCGCATTCAATAGGCAATAAACGACACATTGGCGAAGGGGAAAATCCATCTTCAGGACGAGGACGATAGACGACGCCAAGGGAGAGGAGGTTGACCGTATAACGTGCTTATCCAAAATCTCCTGAATCATCTTCTGTAGATCCTACGGGAATGTGTCGAGGTGCCTGACGGATAGGTCGGGAATTTTCCGTGTCAACTGAATGCTACAGAACAAGCAAGCTTACAAGCCTGTATGGTTGGCCGACACGGAATCACTTCCTCCTGTTTGGACCTGAGTCGGCTGCAAATCTGTGGCTTCTCTAACTATTTTTCTTTATTCGGATTTTACTACTCTCTTCTCTAAAGTTGAGATCTTAGAAACACTGTACTTTTCCGTTCAAATGATTAATTATAAGTGTTCCGTGCGTACTCCAAGCCTAGGATTTCCACCATCAAATCCAAACAGGTAGCCTACCCGAGGGCGTAAAATAGCAGACGGATACTTTTTAGAGACTAATTTAAATAAATGACATCCTCGAATTATCTTCGTTAGATGCGGTAAACAGGGGTCGGCTGGATTTGATCTC
Source organism: Spirometra erinaceieuropaei (assembly GCA_902702965.1). Classification (NCBI taxonomy): domain Eukaryota; kingdom Metazoa; phylum Platyhelminthes; class Cestoda; order Diphyllobothriidea; family Diphyllobothriidae; genus Spirometra; species Spirometra erinaceieuropaei. The sequence continues at coordinate 484,592 of CACRXP010000090.1, read as the reverse complement.
TGGTGTCGTTTTCGTATGCACTGGTTGACAAAGTTACGCGAGTAGCCATTGGCTCTCAGTATCCGTCGAAGATATTGTAATTCGGCAACCTTCTCTCCCATTTCACTGCAGTGCATCTCAACGCGCCGGTAAAGGGCCATTACGCAGTTGTATTTGTGACTGATCGGGTGGTTGCTTTTGAAGTTCAGTATTTCTCTGGCATTTGTCGCTTTCCTGAATACTTTGGTTTTTAGGCCAGTACAATCATTGCGGCAGACGAGGACATCCAGGAAGGCCAGCTGGTTGTTTTTTCCTCCTTCATCGTAAATTGAATGTCCGAGAAGACGGCACCTGATCCCGTTCGATGACGATGAATGTATCATCCATATACCGAGTCCAGAACTTCGGTCCGTGGTATCGGAAAACCCGCGAATCCAAACGTTGTAAGACCGCTTTGGCTGTGAGTCCTGAAATCGGTGAACACATTGACGTTCTGTTCATCTGCTCATAGATTATTTCGTCGAACATAAAGCACGTATTCAGACAGAACTTCAAGAGCTTTGAGTTCCTGAGGTACTGTATTGCGCTGGACCTTGGAAAGCACGTCGCGCGGCCTATGAGCCATGAGGAGTATGACACTTGTCGTCGAATGAGGTTATTCTTTTCGTCTGTCGTTCCCGTCTGTCTGAAGATTGATTCCACGGCTGCAATTATGTTGGCAGGTTTGGTATCGGCTGTGCTGAATGAGGCCCCACGTCGTAAAAGCTGCATTTTTTCCTCTGTCAGCTCCTTTGTCGACCAGCTGTGCACCAGTTTGTCGTTCTCGGATGGCAGTGGAGCAGGCAACTTACGAAATTTGCTCTCTAGGGCTACTTCGAACGTTGCTTTGTGTTCGCGGGTTCGCTTGGTCATCCTCTGTTGAAGCAATTTTGTGCCGTCCTCGTCCATGAACTCGCAGCAACTTGCTTTATCTTGGTCAATCCTATGACGGCATTTGCGAATCCTTGAGTGACAGTCTTGAAGGAGCATTCGGATCATTCGGCGGCCGTGCTGAAGTACTACGCGTCACGCCAGTTCAGTGTTAACTGGTGGTTGTTGTATGAAACACACTTCGGCAGCACATTGTTGTTGAGACACATGTGCAGAAATCCAATATGCGCATATGCAGACGACTGTCGAAGAGCAAAGGTTTCCCACAGTCGAGTCGTTCGAAGTGCATCGTGCCCAAAAAGATTGATGATAGAAGCAAACAGGCGAGTCGCAGGAAGCAGTTCAGAAGACGAAGATGCGATCACTAGAACAAGAAGTGTATTGACCTGACGTTTCGGATTCTCACTCGAACCCATCATCAGAGACAGTCGCAGAAAAGGGTGACGGTGGCACAAGGAGTGCAGTATGTATAGCACGTGGCTGCCGTGGGACAGTATGCAACACTGTAATTAACAGCTCTCGCAATCACCGCTGGGGTCGTAATTTATGCGGTGGCGGCTTGTCAGTCCGCGTCCGAGTCATTAATGGGCGGGATATCGCCATCCGTGTTGGATGCTGGTGTGACGATTGCTCCGCAAATTGGCTCACAGTCCCTGGGATAATTGCCCGCCCGCGCCCTCCCCTCGTGACTGATTACCCTGCCCAGGGAATATATCAGCACGGAATATGGTACCGGGAGGTCATTGCGCTTGGTGATGGATTGCGGGCCTGAGAACCATGACTCGAGCAGCTCGTGGCTCAGGCGGTTGTCACCCCTTGCGAGGATTTCGGCCTCTTGAGACTTGAAAATATGGCCGGGTACCGTCGAATGAGCCACCACCTGCGAGCTAGCGTTTCCCCACTTCCCTGCTGCTGTGTGCTCGACAATTAACGTCCGGAGTAATCTCCCAATTTCTCGGACGTAGTTGCTTTGTCTGCAACTGCACCAGATCCGGTACACGACTCCTGACGTTTCCTGCCTTGGCAGTGGGTCTATCGGCCTCATGACTTGATGCTTAATGGTTGCTTTCGGCCTGTGTGCAACCCCAATTCCAAGTGGAGTGAGAAGTTGACTGACGACTTCCGAGACGTTCTTCACGTACGGAAGAGCCCGCCAAAAATTGTGGCCGGTTGGATTTGCCTTCTGGTGTCTGGTGATGTGCATTTTCCTGGGCAGAGGAATCAGTCACGTGGGGAGGGCGCGGGTGGGCAATTATCCCAGTGGCAGTGAGTCAATTTGCCGAGCAATCGTCACACCAGCATCCAACACGGATGGCGATATCCCGCCCATTAATGACTCGGACGCGGACTGACAAGCTACATCGTATCAATTACGACCCCAGCGGTGATTTCGAGAGCTGTTAATTACTTTACGGATATGGTCGCACGGCAGCCCCGTGCTATAAATGCTGCACACCTTGTGCCACCATTATCCTTTTCTGCGACTGTCTCGGATGACGGGTTCGAGTGGGAATCCGAAACGTCAGTTCAATACATTTCTTGTTCTAGTGATCGAATCTTCTTCTTCTGGATGGCAATTTTTAGTTCCCCGGGCATTCCGCATTCTTCCATTCACTTCTAACATATAATAGATCCCGGCCCACACAGTACGTCGGCCATTCCTCGAAGGTCAAGCGGATGAATTTTATCTAGGCCAGACGACTTGGCAGGTTTCATCCGGAGCAGTTCTCTCCATTTCGGTAACGGCGAGAATCAAATATTTTGTTCTAATGCAGACGATGCGGAATTTCTTTGTCGTTCTGTTGTCGATAGCGTTCATAGTGATGTCTGGCGTCCTTGTCTATGGTCCGGTTGCCTTAAGCTCATTCACCTTCCCGGCTGACCGTTTCAGGCACGCTGCCCTGCAGCCATCCGACCGACTTCAAGTCGGACGCAGGTGCGTTCACAGAGTCACAGCTGTCCATGCGTCACTGAAGCTCACCATCACCTGCGAATACAGCACAAGACATTTGAACACCACTTTCGACATCTCAACGCACCAAACGAACACCACTTCAGGTGGCACCACAAATCTTCAAAAGCAACTGACATTACTGTCTCACAGACTCCCAGGGCAAGATGGACTCACTCCAAGCCAGCCCTGGCTTTGGCAGCGGCCACTGCCGTCCGAACGAATAACTTAGGTCTTTGTATACAATAAAATCCTCATTCTAGAGACTTCTGCCTTCTTCTACAACATGGAATTTGGCCAGATGATTTTAACGCTCTGAGGGAGTTCTCACCGCTTAGACGCTACAGTCCTGAATAGGGAAGGGGAGGGGGATTCTTTTCACGAGCAAATACCGACTGGAAGAAGTTAAGGTTGTTTTGGTTCTATGTTTTTATTTCAACGTTTTGGAACCTGAGTGCCGGAAATCGGTCAGGATTTAGCCAGCCACTACGTGTGTAATCGTATGGGATCTGGGGATGTCCAAAATATTTCTGTGAAATGCTTAGCTCATAGTTCCTCCTCACGACTGCACGCACTCCGCTGCCATTTTTTCCCGCAAGTGTTCGGTACTCCCCGTTAGTCGAAAACGTCTCCATATCTTATTACTTCTCTTAAAGGCGATATGCCTTCACTCTAGTACAGCCTCCACAAATCTATTAATTCTACTTCAGCTGACAGCCTTTTTCTCTCTTGTCCTTTTGTCGACTGATATCCTGGCCAACATTATCTTGCATTAGTTCATCAGGCAGACTAATGCTGAATTAAAAACGCTCGTTTCCCAAAATTGTCTAATTCAAATAAAAAGAAATTTTTAAACATGGTAAGGTTCCCACGTCAATGCTCTTTGTTCTTTCTTGTTCCTATGAGGCTTGTTCTTAAGCAAGCCCAGAGGAATAACCACTTTATCATTTATTTACTTAGTACAGAGTCTGAATACTCCGGTTTTGTTGACATTAGGTTCCACCTGTCGCTTAACAGGCCATTCGCGTATCTGTGTAAGTTCGTCCTGGACGGACAGCTATTTACAAATAGACGGTATAATTTGCCTGAATTTGATACGTTCTTTATCTAAGGTGAAGATCTACGGTAAGCCTCATTAAATATAACTCTCACTAATTCCGGTGCCAAATCCATAAAACGCCCTGTCACAAGTGACGTCGAGGAACGTTTACAGAACATGCATACACATAATTTCTTATACAGAACAGAAACGTCTTCCTGTGATGGGGTCTGTGTAATAGCCTTTTTGAAGATAGGCATTACAAACGCATTTCAAATCAATAAAACTGGCGTCCGCTCTGAAAAATGTCTTTCCAACACTCGTCGGTGTTAATTTGTTTAACAAGGCTGATTGGAAGGCAGGACATTTTTGTCAAAAACCACACTAAGAACAGTTGATACGGTGGACGCACTTTGTGTCCTTAATCTCTTTCACATATCCATGTATTATATATAGAGGCCACGGCCCCTATTTACGACCAACTGTAAGATATCAAACCTGAGATGAAATATGCAAAAGATTGTAAGTGAAGCTCATCTATATATATACAATTAGCGTTGTCATTAGTTAGCACTACGATCGGCAGAGGTAGGTTTGGAGGAAAATAGGGTGCGAGTGCTTTGTCCTGAGTTTCAGTTCACCATAGCAACGGTTTTCACGCGCCGCCCATGTGGTCAATTTTATCTTAGCGAACAATTTTCAACAAACCATGTTAAAAACTATGAGAGAACACTTCAAAAGAAAATTTTTCCTCCTTAAATGCTGATCAAGTCCCAATCAAAGTATCATTTTTAAAGCGGGAGGTGTTTTTTCACCGTTTGCTGACCCTTTGTAACATCTGACTGGTCAGTTCATAAACATAGACTGAGTACTGCACAACGTTTGTCAACTTGTTCTGAAAAGCACATGCAAATTTATTTTACCTGCTATGATATTACCCAACGGGTATTCAAGAACACAATGTATTATTAATATTTATCCTCCCTGTTTCCAGCCGTAATCTTCCGAGTATTGGCGCTCTGACCCTGACAGATCAACCTTACGCCATGCGTACATCCTCCATGTTTATTCTGCCAACCTCTGTACTTCATCTTAACGTTCTCTCCTGTTTGCATCCAAATCTGTTTTTCTTCGCAATATTCCTTTGCTAGGTCCTGGGTTTTCGTCCACATTACCGATATTCACGTCATATTTACGAGAACATCTTATCTCGGAAAGCATAAGGTCGTTATTAACCACTTGCTATTCGACCGTCCAATTTTTGTAATTTCACTATACCCCCCATTAGTATGACACCAGTTCTGTGCGTAAAGGAGACAGACAGGATAGCAATGAACAGCTTTACTGCAATCCTTCTGCCCCTGGCTTCGTAGTTAAGGGTTCTGCCCGCGTCTGGTTCGCGTGTTCCTACTAGCTTAGTACTGAGCGGACACATAGACAGACCCTCGCGTGTTGTTCACTCCTGAAGATCGCGCACAAGCCGGCGGCGTGCTACTTGTTGGCCGCCAGGCGGGCTAGCTTGGCGAGGCCAATCTGTGGGCTTACGGTTCTTCGTCAGCCAGGATGGCCGGACGACAGCGACGGTGAGTCATGTTCTGGGCCGTCCAAACAACTTTAATGGGAGTCCGCCTGGGATTTGAAGCTGGATATCGCATGTTTAACAAATTCAAATGAAACATCGCAAAAGATTTTTACGGCGCCTTTTTGTAGCTGGCTTCTCAGTCCACTTTTATTACTTGTCTCCTTCCGCAATGAGTTCACGGACTTTATTTTCATCGCTCCATGTCAACTCAAGGCTATTTGTTGAAAATCACGGCGCACCCCTTTGTTTTTGTCGCGTATTAGAAGTTTTTCGGACAGAAAGGAAGTATTATGGTCGCATCTTCCTGCGCTGCAATGATCTGAATAGACTTTAGTGTCTCTTCCTCGTTCGAACTCTAAGCGAACTACTACTGATCGCGGTGAGTTCCCCCTGCCTCGCTATCTTGATGGTTGCTTCTGATGTCTTCCTAAAATATTGTGATCGCGTCTGAAACGAATAACCTCATCCGGTCTGAGAATTCTACCTTGACGAGGAACGTTTCGATACTTTATATACTTTCACCTACAGAATTGTGCAGTTCCATACGCATATTTGCCTTTACGTGAGCGACATTTTTTCTCCATAAAAATGGTCATATAACACTCACATTTTCTATTTTAAAAAAGTCGAGGGAGTTATTCTCGCTGTTCGTTGACCGCTTCTGACATCACATTGCCTATTTCATAGGTGAAAACTGAACACTACATTGTTTGTCTACGTCTTTAAAATTCACTAGAAAATGTATGTTAACTTACCATAAAAGTGCCTTCGTGGGTGCCAAAACGATTTATTATGCATTATTATAGTAAGTGTGCTGGTGTATAGCATAGTGCTGCCAAAAATGCTGTGGCACGTCCGCTTAGATGGCACGACGAATTGGACTTGTCCAGTCCGAAGTATTTTTGTACGGTGAGAGCATATCATCAGAGCCAAGTAACATTGATCTGAATGTTTCGGTTCGGTGTCATTTGTAAAATGTAGTCGATTGATGTAGGTCGCACCTCTGCCGCAACTTAGATTGCTGCACTGGCGGCACTTTCGTCTAATGCCATGTTTACATTTTGTGGTTTGTCGGCGGTTTGCCTGAACTCAAATTCCCCATATTATGCATCAATGTGCCATCCGTTATTTGTCAGGACGATATTCTAAGGGAACTGGTGGTGCGCTAGGAATGTGTGCTCGGCTGTGAGGCTGTGTGATCTCCAAACAAACTGTTCTACAGGTGGGACGTCTGTCTTGTTTATTCGCTCATGCGGTGCACTATTGAACACCTTCTTACCTTCGACGAAGACTGTCTATACCGCAGCCCAACGTTAAAAACAGCAGAACGAGTTTTTCGCTGGAGATCAGACTTTACAGAATACATACTAGACATCGAGTAGCAAGTTATACTGCTGTAAGGATCGTTTTGGCCTTGGCCCAGTTATTTTTTTCTACAATTTTTGAGGCAGACTGATGTGAAGCGGATTGGGTTATATCTATTTGTAGATATCTTTACTCCTAATTTGTGTGGCAGCGAGATTCGTGCAGATTTCCTATCAACGAGCAAACACAGAGCTCCTAATGAGACTGAGACAAGGATGAAGAAGGGTTTTGTTATTCTCACTGCAAATTCCTTCTGCAGTTTGAGTGGTATGTCATCTGGACCAAGTGACTTTGACTCATTCGGCGCCAACAGTTCTTTATGAACAGTTGCTTCGCAAAACATGCAGTCTTGATCTTGAGGCCTTCCGCGTAGTCGTAGTCGGGAGGAGTGGGCTCTCTTTCTACTGTTAAGATGAACTTAAAATTATTAAATGTGCTCTGTC
>CACRXP010000090.1:449599-475566 GCA_902702965.1 Spirometra erinaceieuropaei | reverse complement strand
TAAATGGTGAAACGGAGATTCTTCTGGGTTCGCTTCTTCTTGCATAATGTTGAAATAACTTTGGATTTCCTACAATACGGTTGATCGGGTCTTTTGCAAGGTCTTCTCACGTTCTAAGGCCGCCTCTACTCGACTTCCTCAGGTTCTATCTATTCAACCGATGTCAGAAAATCATGGTCTGTCATTCGATCACGAGTGGCGTACTTCAAATCGCGGTTCTGGGTCCGCTGCGCTTCCTTCTTTACATCAATGATACTTCAACTCAAGTCAGAAATTCTCAACTTTTTATTTATTCTAGTGACCTCAAGTGTGTTTACTGATATTCTAAGGACACAGCAAACGTCTGTGTTGAAAAAATTAATGCCGATTTTCTGCACTTAAGCAGATGGAGTTAAACATGGCAGATGACGTTTCCACATTCAAGTGTAATTTCATGTCCTTTGGTCCTGACTAACTTCCAGGGCCTATAATTTTTCAGAATAACCCATTCTCATAATGCTTCGTCATAAAGGACCCAGGTTTATGTAATACAAATATACTTTCTATATCACCTCATGCAGATAGAATCTCTGCCAACACCGCGCAGATATGTTGATTCACATCAATAATTTTTTCTTCCGGAAATGAAGCTAAGACATCATCAAATGTTTGTTCTTCCAATCCCCGGATACCGCTGTCCTTTATTTGGTTTAATGAACGCCCGTGACCGTAATGATATCGAAAATGTTCAGAGGATTTTCAACCGGAAACTGTTCTGTTAAGTCACATCCGGTACTTCTTATGCTCAGAGATGTCAGCTGGCGAACATTAGGTTTTTGTGGGTTAGAAGACTCGAAGCTGACCTTTGCTTCTTTTTTTTAATAACTCTATCTCCAATCTTTCGCTCATTGACGCTCTCATTCCGAGAGATCGGCCTTATGTCACGCTCAAGTCTTCCATGGTGATTCCGAAGTCTCTTTGCATTACATCGTAGTGCTCCCTCTTTTTTTCTTCGAAACATGCCTTCTTTTGTAATAATCTTACGCCAGAAATTAGGTGATCGCTTATGTTATGAGAATTTAAGTCGGCATTACGCAAACACCTTACACCGGAAAGTATAAAGGCAATTTTAACGGTCACATTCCCGAACACCCAGTTTCATGACTTAAAAAAGGGGGAACTCCTGGGATGCAGCGGTCGATTTGTTAATTTCGTGGTAGACCAAGTGATAACCTTCATTTATATTTTCATAACCGACTGTTTTACGATGGTTACTAAGTCTTCTCCTACCCCTCTTCCTCCTTAGCGGCGATTTCGCGGTTATTGATAACGTCTCCTCTTGTCAACCTCAAGCGGTCTGTCGACGATCACAGCAGAAACCTCTGTATTTGCCGTCTACTAGTAGTTTGGTCGTATATCCCCACCCCACTCCTTGGCTGGGCTCGAATCGGACTGTGACCAAGCCCGTCTGGGTTCCTCTTGTCTGCCCACTTTGACGCCAATAGTCACATTCGGTGTATCAATTCAACATTGACCGGTATACGTATCCCTCTAGGCTGACATTTATTTCTGCCATGACGATGTCCGATTATAATTCGTCATATGCCGCCACATGTAGGACAGCCCTGTCCGCATTTCTGTGTTATTATGATCGACGGTTTTTTTCTCCTGTAAAATTAATCCAATCATTAATAAATTCGTAAGTGGAGTTTTTTCTTCACAGCCGCTCACCATTTTTTAACGGACTACAGATTCAGAAACAATGAATTGCATTTTGTGCAGATTCTTCCTATCTCGTCTAAAATTCATGTGCAAATTAATTTTTACTTGCTTCGATGGGACCACGAGGGGTCTTTGATACAATTTATTTATTTATTTATAGGTTGCTTTGCTAGATTCCTCTGCGAGATGTGTGTATTTTACCACATAGGGATTATTCCATATCCTCCATTCTTTCACTTTTCTTTTCAGTGTCTCCGCTACCCATTGACATTTTCTTTTCAGTCCCATTCGTGATATGTATTGATTGATTTTTGGGGAGAATGTGCAATAAATCATCGAACAGATGCTATGTTACTGGAAAACGCTAATTCCAGATTTAACGTGTTTCTGTGCATTCATTTAATCGAAATCCCACGTTAAATATTTCTTCTAACAGAGAAGGACTGTTGGGGTACTGAACAGATGGAAAACTTCCAGAGCAATTTACCATGGCCGCTTCGACCTAGCCGTAGATTTCTCCAAACTTCCTACTCGTTTCATCTTCAGTGACGCTATTAATTGGGTTTCCCCTGAAGATTTCCGGTTGTTAGCTTCAACTCAGATAAACAAAGATGATCTTTATGTCATTTTTACAGAATAATCAAGTCAACTACACACGTATATAATCCAACAGACCGGCAGTACGATTTAAATAATTTAAAATGGAAATATCTGGTATGTTCCCTTTGCGAATCTAGACTAACCCTTTCCGTTCGTTCGCAGGAAAGGTATTTTAGTACATCACTAATTACACAATAGGCAGAATCCTTGAAACTTGGTACCATGGGTTGCATGAATTTATGCCTTAGTGCGCTGTAATTATCCCGGCATTTTCAAATCTGAAGTTTTTTGAGGTTCATGCCGCAAAGTGGCAGGTAGTCCATCGCATCTTCGGCTGTCTGCGTATATTCCCGTATGCAGCCTGGCGTTATTAACTCCAACTTGTAATACTATGCTTCATACTTTTCGTTTAGCATTATTTTTTCCCCGAATCTGTTTTTTCTAATTAAATAACTGCTCTGTCGTTCTGCAAGGATTTCTGCATTCTATACGCTTGCGTAGCATAATACTTTTACGCTTTTATTTTCGGCCGTTCAGCTACTTAGCACCCACAAGAATCGTCTTTCTGCCTGTCGGTAACGAAATACATGTCGCTATATACGTTCGTATTAGAAGGAACAGTGCTTCACTGTTCTCTCGGTACCTTCCGCTCGCATAATTTGCTCTTGGGTCTACGAGTCCTGCGCGTTAGCACTATTGAGCCCTTGCAGCCCTAATAAGAAGTGGATGGCGAAAGCCAATTTCTGCGTCACATCTATCAGGTTCCTCACGCGGGTCACTGTGGCGGAGGCGGTAGATGATATCCGATCCCGACATTTTGATTACCTATTCATGTTGCTTACATATGCGAATAGTCAGTCTTTAGTATTTCACACCACAGTAAAGAACGCAAATTCGTCCCGTCGACCAAAGGATTCAGGTCGCACGCTTAACGTCTAGCACCCTGATGGAGACCAGGTGGGCAGGTCCCCGCAAACGTTTTGCACAAGTCACAGTCCGCATCTTTCTATTATTCGGGGTCCACAGCTTCTTAATAATACTTTGATTTCCGGTCTTTCATGTGCCCAGGACATACCGTCTCACTAACGAGCCACATCTATCGGTAACCGCTGTGAGCGGCGGTCGTGTTTTCTTACCACAAAATTGTTTATTTCACAACATACCGGCACTTAAGGCCGTCTTCGTACCCACTACTTGTCTACGCGTTGAGCTACCCACAGTTAGGAGCAGTATATATATCCGTACCCCCTCCTACAGCGTGTCTGCACAGAATGAAACAACTGTTTTTGGACGGTCATTTTTAGTGGCCATTAACCTTATCAACACAATTGATTTTTCGTTTACATTTCGGTATAGTATGGAAGTAAGTACCCTCCAATCCCTACACACGATCTTGCGCTTAGTTCTATAGGGGTAAAGTTAGGGTTGGGGGCTAGAGTTAGGGTTAGGCCCCAGGAATAGGTGTCCCCGGAACTTGGCACAAGGCCACCTTTAATACAGAGGCTCCTTATTCCCATGTTTACCTCACCTTTCTTGTACCTCGTCCTCTGTAATGAATTAGTTGTTTCAGCTAACTCTCTTAGTTCAGGTTTTTTTCGTACTTTGCAAAAAATGTCTGCCTCATGCGGTTTGTTGCAGGTACATCCTCAAGCAATATTCTCAAATTACTTGACACGGTTTCGTTTTCCTCCCTCAACCTTCCTGAAGTATGGTCACTAAGAAGAGGTTCAGTCGCCATGAAACTGAAAAAAGTATGCCCACTTTTTATTATTTATCTTCCATCTAGCGAAAAAAGAATCTGGTGCACCTCCCCCGAAGGGCCTACGTAACCTTGGCAACACGTGCTATTTAAATTCTGCACTACAGTGCATTTGTCGTGTTTCCGCTCTCCGTCATCTTCTGAATTCTGTACTTGAGAAAGAATTTTCCGCTACTGTAAAACAGTTCAACGACAATGTAACTTCGTTCGCCCTGGGAGTATTTACTGTTTGCGGTTTAGGGCTGGACGAATTCCCTGCAGTTGTATGTTCCATCACTTCATTCGCCCCTTACGAAGGCCTTTATTGCCTTCACGGATGATGCGCGCGAAGGTACGCGGCAGATTATTAGCCCAGCGGTAAGCCTTTGCGGTTTCTTTTATGACAATAATATGTTATATTTCATGTATGTAATTTTGTTTGCCAGATTGCAGGCAATAGTTTGTTCTGGTCATCATTAATACTTTCTGTAGTATCAACACATTTTGCCCTCCATTATTGTAGAATTGTAAACTCATATGCGCTTGTGTACTATCACTTAGTATTGTTGCACTTTGTTAGTTTTATGTTATTCACTTTTTTCCTGTTTCAGCCACTCAGGGATCTTCTAATACGCCAGTACCCGAGGTTTGAAGGGTTTGAACAGCAAGACAGTCACGAGGTTCTTCGTTGCCTTCTCGATGGCCTTCGGCAGGAGGAGGTCAAGCGGTGGCAGAAAGCCGTTTTGACAACTCTGAAAATTAATCCTAAAGTAAGATCTTAGATTTTTACTTGTTTTTTTTTCTTGTTTTTGTCCTGGTGTTTTCGGTGTCTTCTGAAGGAGGCGTCCTCCCAGTTTGTTATTGTCAGGTATGAGGGTCTTTTGGGTTGCAAGTGAGTAGTAGTCGAGCCGACATCGATATCGCTACCATTAAGTTGGTCAGTGTATCAGTTCCCTTAATCAGTTTATAGTGTCATCTTGCTTAATTTGTGTCGTCTCTTGCCGTGAGTTCGTCTTGCGTGTGCTTGACGTTTCGATTAACTATTTGCGTCAACTTAGGCGCTCAGTGAGAAGTTGCGAATTATAATTCTCATCGCTGAAGTAAGCTAGACACGAAAACTTGGTGTGCGCATTCGGTCGCCACAATCTGCGTGTTGAATGCTGCGCGCATGTCATCCGCTCACTAATTCACATGTCTAACCTCTCACAAATTTCACAATTGTAACTTTTAAATAATTGACTTGTTCTAGCCGATCCACATTTGAAGAATGCTGAAATTCCGGTAGGCCGATACTCACTGCTCCGTGCGAACTCCCTTTTGTCATCGCGAAGATATAATCTTTGTGCAAGTATAGAGGAAAAGAGCTCTTCTTTCACCTCCTATACTATTTGAGACGCTGGACAGTCGGCGCCGACTGAGCAACCATGTTTCTTAACACCTTTCGACACCTCGTCTGATGTGGCATGTCGTGGCCACTGTTTTATCTCCCGTTCAAGCTACCTGGCGTTGAGACTGATCGCATCTTAGATTCAATTATAGTTCAGTTCTTACCAGGTTCTTACTGCTGACATTGAGGTTTGGACGGGGGATTAGGCCTTGAATCTCTGGAATCAGGTGGTTGGCTGTTGTATACTGTCAGATTCCTATTGATCCACCAAAAAGTGTAACTTGACTGTTGTAAGCTAACTTTTTTAAATGGAACTTACATGATTTTAAGCACTCCAGTGTAGCAAAATAAGGAGTAAACTTCAAAATATAGTCGAAGGATGAAGGAGCCCGTGCTAAAAATTCCTCGTGGCGACGCCCACAGCTTTGGTTAGAGGAACTTTGGTACAGTTCCGTTGCATACAGAATACTCTCAACCGCTGCTTCGGCGCGGACGATTTCTGTCGAAATCTGTATTCGGGTTATCGGAGAGCATTAAAATCACTGATGGTTCACGTCCACCCTAGGACGCATCTTGCCACTTCTCAGAAAAATTAGATGACGTTTTTTTCGTTCCAATGTGCGTTGTTTTAAATTTTTGCAGTATTAGACCACCCCGATCACTATATGTGGTTGGGGAGTTTGCTGCTGTAAGTGCTCTTGTCGGTCGTCAACACCCCTGTCTGTCTTCTGTGTTCAATAGTTGTAAAATACTTGGGGATCTGTGGGGTCCAAGTCCTTATGATAGGCCGAATAACCTCCGTGCCTACTGCCCCCTTCTCGTTTCCAAGCTAGTTTTCATTGGCGTTCTAACTGTCATCACCAGAAGGCAGGGAAATGAATGAAATTCGTGCCAAGTCAAAGGACTATCAATGCGCTCCTTCACCGCGCAGCGATATAACAATGTTGACCCGCAAAATGAACCGCGCCTACACCTAAGAGGGGATGGGAGGATCGAACCTCTGTGTAGCACGCGTTAGATGTCAGCTTTATGCCTCCTCGTGTGCTGCGCCCAATTTCGCCCCATGTCGTCTTAACTCAGACATGCTGCTTACTGTTTTCAAGCAGAAGACTTATGCCCGCGGCCCCATCAGCCGCTGACGAATTTGCCTGGAACGCCTGTGGTGGCTTGGTAGACCGTTGCTTATCTGACTTCGAAAGCTCCAGCCAATCCAGCACATCGGTCTGCGTTTCCCGGATTGTGCTGAACGGCGTTTGAAGTTGGCCACAGTGGGCGCTGTACTCAAACAGGCGTCAGACTGGACTGCAGCCTACATTTATCGTGTTGCGCTGTCGTACATGCCCGTGTCACACGTTGGACTTCACGACTGCCTTTGCGCCCAGTTGGTTGAGAGGCATGGATAGTCTATTAGCGTATAGGAGGAGGAAGAGTAAGACCGACGCGTGGATCTATCACAACGCACGGGCAGTCGTGGTTGTCGATCTTTCTCAGGACTGAAGGTCAGGCTGCAATAGGTCCCTCTTAATGCGGCCTGTATGGTGCTTTCATTGATGTGTAGCGGGGCAAATTCATGTAAGACAAGCGCATAGGGGCTGTTTGGATTTGTCACTTATTGTGTCCGCGTCCACCTGTGTTTGTCTTGACGGAGATTTAGGGTGCGCAGAGAGTGCAGCAGATGCCGCGAAAGTCTGCCTCGCTATAAACTAATTCCTGTGCAATTCACCGGTGGTCGGTGTCGGTTGCGACAGACGAATTACTAATCTGACAACTGTTGTATGTCAGTCTGTCTGTAACCCTGCACTAGGGAAGTAGGCAATAGGAAGTGCAGTGCCCCTTTTATGCAGAAGGGTGTATTAGTTTCAAATATCTCAACTTTTCGACTATTTTTTGTACTTTTTATCATCAACGCTTGAATGGATGAAAGAGCAAGGCCATGATAAGGAAATCAAGCAGACTTGCGGCAGCAACAAATTAATTGCGGAGGAGTATTACTATCAGTAATTTTTCTTACAAATGAAGGCACGAAGTGACAGTTAGACACGGCTATATGCAGTCCGCTGGGGCATAATACTGGGGGCAGCTCTTAAACTGCACTCAATTCTTATTATTAACGTTTGGAAGGTGGAAAATATGCGTTTCAAGCGAAAATCACAATTCAAATTAGACCGCCATCACGATAAATGTTCATTCTGCCAAGAAAACTCTTCACGTGCGTTTCAGCATAAAAGTCTGCGTATAGCTGTTGGGGAGTCGTCCCATGTGGGGATCAAGTTGTATTTTGAGTAACTCAGTAGTTCCCTTAAGTCCGAAATTTTTTCTGGCAAAAAGTTGTGTATGTGAATGCAATACATCCCGTATTCCACCATGTAATATCGACCCCGGATTGCAGTTGGTCCCACCACATGCGTAGGCGTGTATCAAATGTGTTCTGTTTCCTGTTGGAAAACTGGTGCAGTCATGAGTGCGTGTGATGTTTTTTCATCATTTATCACACGAAATCGCACGCGCAAAATGTTCCTTAATCAAGGCCTGCTGGAAAAAGCATCGTCTCACATATGGGCGAGCTAACGTCTTGCTTTGGAACACTTTTAACCCATTGGTATAAATAGCTAAAAAGACGAGAGAGGTCTTGAATATAGTTTTTCTAGTCTTTTTAATACCCTGCTTTCAAACCTTTACCCTTGCTTCTTCAAAAAGCTGTTTAAAGAACCTTTATATTTGCTAATAGAGGCGAAGAGGCGAGTTCAAGAAAGTAGTCGCAGAGAGGGAGACACGATCGCCGTAGCGAGAGAGAATCTGTCTCGGATGATGGATTCGAGTGAAAACTCGAAAAGTTAGGCTAATAAAGCTCTTGTTCCAGCGATCTTGCCTACTTCTTCGCAACCTTAATATTTCGTAATGTCTTTGAAGAACTGCCGTCATTTTTAAGTGAAACGCTTTTCTTAAATTCTGGGCTTGGCAAGACTATTAGTTTAGACGACGATGACGGCGGCCTACGGCCGCTCGGGCAACAAAACCAACCACCAGACGAACACTCATACGTGAAAAATGTGTCTGAACTAGTCGAAAGACAATTTTAAAAATACTAGGTACACGTAGCACACCAGCCGGCAACTGCAGAATATCGGTGAAACGGCCATATTTTTGGCCGTTCTTTCACCAAACGTCGGCTCGGTCCGGGCGCTTCCATACATCGACGACGTTTCTGAGGCGGTCTCCCGTCTCTTAAGACCGCTGGGGATCGGCATCGCCCACCGGCCGGAGTCAATAATTCGACATCTGGTCATGAGACCTAAGGCCCCTCTTCCACCAGGTGAAACCACGAACGTCATCTACCGGATCCAGTGTAACTCCTGCGAAGCCAACTACATTGGGGAGACGGGCAAATGACTACAGACCCGTGTTGGAGAACACATGAGGGCAGTAAGGCGAATGGACCCTTTGTCTCTAGTGCCGAACACTGCGCCGATTCCGGACACACGCTCGCCTTTCAGCATGTCAAAATTCTGGGCCGAGGAAGCGACCGCATAGCCAGGGAAACAATCGAGGCTTGGCACACGGGGACACCCTCCATCAACCGTTGTGTGGCTCTTCCCGCTGCCTACCAAGCCCTTCGGGCGCAGCTCAGTAAACAAATGAGCAGACGTGAACCCAGGCTAAACATGAATCCAGACATGTGCGAGTCCATGGCGGATGCACACGCAGTCACCCCTCAACCTGGTTCCGACGAAGGCACAGTCGTCACCATAGCCGTTCCATCTACTAGTCCGGCGGACGAGAAAACGGACAGTCGTTGCGGCGTAAACAAGATTGCCAGCCTTGGACGACAGTTAAGGTCAATGAAGGTACGACGACGACCACCAACGTCTCAACGCCGGCCCCCGATGTAGATTGAGTACTTTCTGTCACCCCCCTCCCCCCTGTCCACTACAGTCCCTGTGTGCAGGCGCTGGTGACCACTAAAGCTGATCCAACCCCCCCTCCCCTTCATCCGGTAAGAAGACGCTCTAGGACTCCCTCCCCGCCCCATCCTCCCTGCCGCCCTGACTTCGTATGTAAGAAAAAAAACCCGTCTTGACATGACTGTCACCCACCTATAAATACTGTGAAGCGCGATACCACACTCACCTCTGACGATGGAAGCTTGTATGCATTTGAAACGTCAGGACAGTAAAACTATGGTTCCCGAGATCACCTTTTCTTCTCATATATATATATATATATATATCGTAGACAGAACGTTCATTGATCAGGTTGTGGGATATGCTAATTCTGTTGTGCCTTGAGGCTCAATCTAGAGCCCTCGCAAGCCGTCGCAGGTTCGACCGAAAACATACCTATGACCCAGTGATAACGTTGAATACCAAACACTTAATGACTGCAAGATCCCTGGTCCCGAAACTCTGGGATCGGGGGTGACTGGCTGACCTCACCTGTCTCCTTTTTCCTGCCCGCACTCCCTTTCATCCGATATAGTTATATATGCATCCTTCCCTCACTCCCAAGCGTACATCTCTCTCCCTTTAGGAAGCAGATGAGAAGTCCAAGGCTGAAATCAAGGCTTGGGGCCGGTCTCTCAGTCTCTGCACCACGATTGATCGTATCTTCGGTGGTGTCCTCCTCACCTCGCTTACTTGCTGTGAATGCCACACAGTTCGGTCCAACTTTGAAATTTTTCTTGATCTCTCGCTGCCCATCTTAGAGGAGTCTACACGTACTCCTCCGCACACCGCCAGGAAGTCGAGCAGGACAGATGCCTCAGCATCAGACCAAAAACGAGACTCATCCAGTACGTGGCACGCGTGGAAACTGTTTTTTTTTCCAGTGCACCCCTCCTCTCCTCATTAGTTACGTGTTCTCGGACTTTCCAGTAGCCCACGATGAGAGGAGAGTGAGCTCGATCCAAATTTCATTCAGCGCTTAATTCCCTCGCATGACCAATCAGCACGAGTGTGGCATGCGCAGACTTGACTGTAGCCTCGTCAGCAACTGTGAAAGCTCCTCTTACCGATTGTCATGTTTTCGTCTTCCCATTGGAAAGTGGCGGACGTGGGAACAGCGCGAAAGTCTGTTTCATCGTGGACATATTCATGTGCAGTTCACCAGTTCGGAACAGTGGTAGATCTCGTCGTTTAGGGTGGCCGACCTGATGTTGCACGATTCCCAATCGAAGGGAATTGTCGCTGTTCCATAGTGCTCATAGTGATGATTTTTCGTGAACCCCTTTATATTCTGGTAGACTTTCCCCGCATCTACCTCACTCACCCTTCCTACGCCTACCATGTTCCAATCATCGTCCTGATCCCCACGACTGGGTGTGTGGGCGACTCCGAAGCCAAACGTACTGTCCATGTGTGTCATAGACAACCTGGCCCCCAGCTCCTAAAAGACGAGAGATTACTAGGTCTCACATAAATTGGCTTAACACGGGGACCGAATTTCAATCTGACCCTCGGTCATGACCAGAACACAGGTACCTTGTCACGTGACTGTTAGCGCTTTATGATGATATGAATGTGCGTTTTGTAGTTTGCAGTGAAGGACTAAGCTCTGTGCCCCCGCCTACCAGCGGGATATCCCAGCTAAGCCTGCCACAGAGAGAGGTTAGATTGGACGCATTGGGTGGCCTAGCATGTACCTGCGTCTAACGCCTGCTGTCTGTGTGGTGGATGATGTAGTTATCGCCTTCGTATGTGCGCACATGACTGAAATAAGCCCGCATGTTGTCCTCTTATTTGGCGGACAGTCATGTCTACGCATTGCGGCAATTCAGATGCACATAGAACCGGCACTGCGCCAAAGGCGGCACTCTGTTTGTGATTGGTAGAAGGAAGCAACGTGCCTATATCCGGCCTACGGCTACATCGTAAGCTCCATCCACTGCGCCCTCACATCAGAGTCACAAAAACTGGACCAGTAGGCGGCTGGGCGTGGATGTTGTCCGAGCGATTGGTTGTGGTAGCAGGAGAGAACATTGGACATTATCATACTGATAGAAGCGAACAGGCGACATCCAGGTGGCAGTTCCCAAGACGAAGATGTGGTCACTGGATCAGGAAATTTATTGGCCTGACGTTTCGGATTCTCACTCGAATCCATCATCAGAGACAGTCGCAGATAAGGGTAATGGTGGCACAATGAGTGCAATATTTATAGCACGTGGCTGCCGTAGGACTATGTGCGTACTGTAATTAACAGCTGTCGCAATCGCCGCTGGGGTCGTAATCGATGCGATGGTGGCTTGTCAGTCCGCGTCCGAGTCGTTAATTGCCGCGATTTCGTCATCCCTGCTGGATGCTGGTGTGACGATTGCTCGGCAAATTGGCTTACTGTCACTGGGATTATTGCTCGCTCGCGCCCTTCCCATGCGACTGATTCTCCTGCCTAGATAAAATCTCATCACGGAATACGGTAACTGGAGGTCATTGCGCTTGTTGATGGATTGCGGGCCTGAGAACCATGGCTTGAGCAGTGCGCGGCTCACGCGGTTGTCACCCCTTGTGAGGATTTTGGCCTCTTGAAACTTGAAAATATGGCCGGGTCCCGTCGAATGAGCCGCCACCTGAAAGCTAGCGTCTCCCCACGTCACTGCTGCTGCGTGCTCGGCAATTCGCGTACGTAGTAATCGCCCAGTTTCTCCGACGTAGTTGCTTTGTCCGCAACTGCACCAGATCTGGTAAACGACTCCTGACATTTCCTGCCGTGGAAGTGGGTCTTTCGGCCTCATGACTTGGCGCCTGATGGTTGTTTCCCGCCTGTTTGCAACTCCAACTCCAAGTGGAGTCAGAAGACGACTGACGGCTTCCGAGTAGCTCTTCACGTCACCAGGGACCATATCCAACCGGCCCCAAATTTCGGCGGGCTCTTCCGCAATTCAGATGCACATCAAACCGGCACTGCGCCAAAGGCGGCACTCTGTTTGTGATTGGTAGAAGGAAGCAACGTGCCTATACCTGGCACACGGCTACATCGTAAGCTCCATCCACTGCGTTCTCACATCGCAGTCACAGACACCGTACCAGTGGGCGACTGGACGTGGAAGTTGTCTGAGCGATTGGTTGTGGTAGTTGGAGAGAACGCTGGAGATTGTCGTACGTCCTAATGACGTGACTGTCGCAGCGTCTCTGTAGGCATTCAAGCAAATCGAACCGGAACCAGGAAAATGGCGGCTTGCTTGCTACCGCTGCCCTGGGGTTCGGTTTTTGGGCCAAAGCGCTGGAAGGGACGATCTTGTTAAAACAATCTGAGCCGCCGTTGGGGACCTGTCTGTACTCGAAATCCTCAAGAAACCACATGAACAGCTTTTCGATTCGAGTATTGCGATCGACACATACGGTGCCTGACGCGATCCAGCGGTGCAGGCGAATAATATGCGGTCAGGACTGCTCTATCGAAAACGGACTTTTGGTATTGGATGCTGGAATGTACGAGTGTTCCTGGACCTTGTTACTCAGAGACTGACGGCGTGCAATCTTTGTCAGTGCAGGCGAATCGGGACATCGTGTTGATTTTTGTCGGAAATATGTGCAAAACAATTGGTCGAAGTCCTCCAGTCCTGTGTGATTGTGTGTGTTCAAATGGCCGCGAAAGCGGCTGCACTGGCTTTGAGGGCAATTTGCCGCGCCTGCCAGTTACTTGCAGGCCTCCAGGTTCTCCTTTTACCGCCGTTTTTGCCGATTATACCTACGAGTACCCCTATCGACGTTAGCATGGGAGAGTCGCCTATGCGGGCCTTTATAACGGACCCTTCATCTGATGACCGTATGACGGCATTAGCCGAACACAGCAGTTGTTTCCCGGTCAAGGATCAGGTTTCCCACCGTCTAGTTTTCATTCTTTTAGTGCATTTTAGCTCGTGCCTTTTGGTGCATCCGGGATGAAAGTCAGTGTTTATTTCAGTAGTGATGTCTCCGGCGAGGTTTTTGACGAGCTGTATAGGCGGATGTTGCGTAGTTTCCCCGTTGGTCTGCTTCGAAAGGATTACTGCTTGCAGCATGTTATTACCGACAAACACAAGGGAGACTGGAGTGACCATTTCTAGCCTATTAGCCGTCGTCGGCCAACTCAGCCCTGAAGTGTGGAATACCCGAGGCTCGAACTCGCGACCTGTTGGTTAGAAGTCCACGCCTCTAACCACTGGGCCACGAGCGCGTTGTCCCATCGGTTTTCGATCAGGAATAAACAATGGTAGGGGGCGCTCACCGATCATTCATACGGAACTCACTCGTTCCGTTGTGCCTTAAGGGCTCTCTCTCTCGAGTCCAACCAGCAGCCGCACAGCGGCGCATGATATATAGGCAGAATGGCATTACCGACAAAGAAAAGGGAGATTGGAATAGCCATTTCTGGCTTATTAGCCGTCGTCAGCCGCTGGCAGCTAACAGGGTGCCTATATCATGCGCCGCTGTGCGGCTGCTGGTTGGGAACGAGAGAGAGCCCGTAAGGCATAACGGAACGAGTGAGTTCCGTAAGAACGATCGGTGAGCGTCCCCTACCATTGATTACTGCTTGATCAGTGATTACTCCTCACCTTACTTGATATGAGCCCGTCTAGGAGGCTTATACTAGTTATTTTCAGCCTACCGGTTGTAACATAGGCTTCCAGGCTGTTTTACAAGTGAGCCGAAATCCTCGTGGTTGCGCCATGTAGACGCAAAGATCGCCGTAGCGTGTTCCGGTCGCCCACTTAGTGCCTGTGCTTTACTTACGGTAGTGGTTTTTGAAGCCAGAGATTGCACTAGTGAATTTAGTGTTTTACGACAACGCACGATTACATGTTGCCAGGATGACACTACGGAAACTCACTGACTTGGTACAGGAGACTTTACCACATTTTCTATATTTTCCCGATTTTTCACCCACTGACAATTAATTCTAAAGCAGGCATTGACAGCAGAATTTATTGGAACCGATAAATTTTGCGACGGCTTATCAACTGCAGCCTGACCTTGAATAACACAAGTAATATGGGAGAAAGATAAGGAGGTTTGAACTTCCACAGAGAAAATCAATATAAAAAGCAAGGTCATCGTATACTGTGCGTAGACTAATTAATAAAATGATAACTTGCAAACGCAACATAGGAGAGAAACGGGGGAGTTTAAACGCCGAGGGATTTCGCAAATCAAAAGGGCTCACATCTACCAGGGCAAGCTGAGGTTTACCACGTGCCTCCAAGTAGCGTAGTAACCGAGTTGTTCGTGTTCGATTACGCCCTACTTCCTATAGTCTGTTCCAATTATCAGCTTGAAACCAGTCGGCAGTCACGTCAGCGTGTCGTTGTGCACAACACGTCGATTTGCTCGTCAGTATGACTAATAAACGGTGTAGTTGTGGAGTTGATAATCTAGTTAAGTGTGATGTCTAGACTAAGGAGCGTCTCTGTTATGTCAATGTGCATTTGACAAATTTTCATCTTCTGATAAGTCAACACTAAACTATTATGAACAAAGCTGTTTCTTACAAACGACTTTCTAGACGGCGACGGATTGAAGCGGCTATTTCAGCCAAAATGTCTGTTCAGCATGCATGAATAAACGTTCGAAAAATAGACTACATCAAGTGAGAACACGAAAGTGTTCCTCAGAAACTCCCAAAATTAGGCTGATTTTTTGGAGAATGTCGATCAGGTATATGCGGCTATTGTTGTGTGCAATCTCTAGATGAAATTAAAAGTTGCAGGTTTGCAACTCGGGCAACAAATGGCAATTAAGTATTTTACCGGATCTTTAAATGCACAAGAATATGCATAAATGATGTTGGTGTAGTGGAGGTCACTAATATTCTGCCATTTTTTGCGACAACGTTTAGCCTCAGCTTATGGATTAAGTCGTCTGTCAGTAAAATAACACATCAAACCAATACCTTATGTAGGGGAGTCTTGAAATGCTTTCAAATTACGCTTGGATATGCCACGGATGTTAACACAAGTTTCTGGAAAATCAAAATTTGCCAGCTAATCATGTTTGGGTCGGCGAGTTGTCCCAAAAAATCTTGGGGTTCCGTTATTTTCCCTGTTCTGTTGCTGCTGAACAATTTGAATTTATTTGTCAGACAGAAAACGCCTGACAAGAGCCTGAAAACCCGATCTTCAAACAGTTTAATGATCCATGCAAAAGCCAAATTTTCCATCTATCTTAAAAAGGTGCAGTGGCGTCTCAAAAGGCGCGCCGGTCTGGTATAACGTAGAAGGCATTCTGTGCTGTCTAATCCAACCACGATTTTTTGAAAAGAGCGCATGATTTAACTATAGTCTCACAACCTAAATTCTTACACCCCGAAGACACGTACTTAAAATTGTGAATGACCAGGTCTGAATCGCAGCAGAGTTTGAAATACCGATAGTGCCAAAAACGTATTCCTGTTGTATTTCATACTGTCGGTACAATTTTTCATTCAGGAATTCAGCTATATGATGGAAACGATCAAAGTACGACACAAAGTCCTTACACGTTTACACAAGCGACAACTTCAAGTATTGAATTAGCCAAAGGGCTGTTAACTGACTTAGTTGAAGCAATATTTCCCCGGAATGAATTTAAAGGAAGCAAGGACAGCAGAATTTAACGGTACCAGAAAAGTTCGTGACGGCCTCTCAACTGCAGCCTGTCGTTGCATAACCGAAATAGCAAGTGAGAAAGTTACAGGCGTTTGAATTTTGACAGAGAAAATCAATGTAAAACAGCAAGGTCAACGTATACTGCACGTAGACTAGTCAATAAAATGATAACTTCAAAATGAAACGTAGGAATGAAAATGGGGAAGTAAACATGCCGAGGGATTTCGAAAATCAAAAGGGCTCAGGTCTACCAGGGCAAGTTTCACCACGTGGTCTAACTGTTTACATAGGTCGAGTTTCTCCCGCCGTATATAGGCTGCCTCCAGGTAGCGCAATAACCGAGTAGTTCTTGCTCGAACTAATACTCGAAAAGATGTTTTGGGTCAACCGAATGACCGCTATCGAGGAGGTGTTTTGCAATAGAAGACCGTGGAATAATATTCTCTTGCTCTAGAAGCCATTTAGGCAGGTGCTCAACTGACCTGACTGCCTTTGCGTTCGCCCAACCTACTTGCATCCACAAGTTCATGCGAATTCGTAAACACAAGCTGACGTTGCGTGCAATGACAGGGCATCCCTCGCCCGTGGAACTTGGATAGCCTTAGTGGGGCTGCAGAATAGGAGTTCAGCTGCGTTGTATGTTCTTTCACTGGTGCATCAGAATCGTCGCTTGATGGTATTTGAGATGCTGTTACCCTTTAAGGGTAAAGATATTAGAACGGGTTTTTTTCGGACCGGATTTCTCCGTCAATTTTGGCCGTAAAGTGTTGCTGCACTTTTCGGTGAACCGTGTTAGATGTCCCCGATTAGGCAGGGCCGTTTTGAGGCAAGAAATTTCGGCCGCGTTTCAATAGAGCAATTGTTTCTTGCTCTTTGGAATAGAGTGTAAACCAAATTTCACTTTCGTTGTATCGGCACACAGCTCAAGAAGTGTGAGTATTGTCCCTTCCATGTATCCTTATGGAAAACCGATCGCCTTATTGAACCATCTTCCTGTCTAGTCATGAGGACATCCAGGAAGGATAGTTTGTTACGTTGCTCCTTTTCCATTGTGAATCTGATCTTAGGATGGAGACTATTCTCAGCATCAATGACGGTTGATTTTTATCTCATTCAAGTCAGCGATGCATATATGTTCAAGGATCATACTTGGAGTAATTTTAACATACATATTGTTACTTTTTTTATCCAGATTAAGTGTTTGTTTTTGAAATCGGCCGATATATTCCGAGCAACATTATACTTTGGGCCTCTTTCTAGAGTTCACTGGGATTATGTTTCAGGAAGGTAACTTTGCATAGACCTACTTTCTCACTTTTCCCCTTGCATTTTTAGCCGAAAAATCTCGGAAGTCCAAACGGGAGTTGAAACGCGAGGTAATTTGCCATGTTATTGATTTCATTGCATGCCGTTCTAGGAAAAAATTACAACGTTATCTCTCTTTGTGTATATTTCGTGGCCACCTATGTGTCATGTCTGTCCGTTTTATGGTAGTTTCGGAAGTTTTCAGCAAGGCTAGTCAGGGCTGTCAGTGTGTTTTAAAATAGGGCACGTGGGGAGAACTGTTTCCGGGTCTCAGTCTCAAGTTCTCGTCGTTTCTCATTGACCTCCTCTGTTCGGACATTTTACAGAAGTAGACCATGTCGGCCGCTAGTGTTTAGTACTCTTCTGGAATTATCAATCGATTCGGGGATAATTGAGCAAAGTCGGCAGGATGTCCTTTTTGCCATCGTATCATTGCCGCCAACAACATTACTGTAGAGTAGTCCTCGCGGTGGTCAGTAACTTCATGTCCTCAAGGTGTGTCCTCCCTCTCGAAGGTGGATCTGCTCAAGCTTTGCAGATATGCTGAACTGGTTAGGTTATTCCGGTGCCTAGGTAGCCAGCTTCCTCTGAATAACAGTTGCGATGGAAGTATTGAGGTTTCCGACTTAGCTCTTCGTCGCAGAACTGGGCCGTCACTGCTGTTGCTTTGGACGTCCTCTGCCGGCTTTTGGGACTTTCTCCGCGGTTCCGTATGAAGAATGTTATCCTGTGGAATACCCGACTGCTTCCAAAGATCCCGCCTGCTATCAGCTTCTAGTTTGTGCTGTTTCTTGCTTTGGCATTATCAAATTTGATTCGGAACTCTGTGCACACTAATTTTTCATACCGTTCCTATCTGACTTATTTTGGCCTTCTGTCATATTTTTTCCTATTTAGCGCAAGGCAAAAGCAAAGCTGGCGAGACCGAAACGGAAGAATAAGTACAGCAAGTTCAAGGGTCAATGCCGTAGTGACTCCGATTTCGACGATATTGTTGACGTGGTGGATTCACCTCTACAGGACGAAGCCGACGATATCAAGGTGGAGGATGTACACCTTTCCCCTGAGGCTGAAGTAACAGCACCGGTGGTTTCGGCGGAAAGCTCAGCAGATGATGCTGTGGTGACTACTGCCAATCTTCCACCGTCAGGAAAAAAACCCCTGTTTAGGAATGACGAAGAAGGGGCGACTACGACAGGACTGACGACCTCTCAGCCGGGGCAAGCGGAGTTGTTAAATAAGGATAGCGAGGCTGTAAGACGTCGCATAGAGCTGTTGGCTGATGCACAAAACGACATCACTGTCGAGGAATCGGATGTGCCTGAATTCAGGTCTGCGCAAAGTAATCCAGCCTCCCCCGTCGTTCCCGAAGGTTTGTTATTTATTTTTCGTATTAATGCCTACCCTACGATATTTACATTTTGATGCTAAAATCCTCCGTTTTTGTTTTCGCTTCATGCGGTTTTTGTCATCCTTCTTCCACAGAAATGGAGTCATCTTTCATTGTTCTGAGCTCTTCGTCACCAGAGAGGAAAGGAGATGGAAACGATGGTGAGAGTAGGTAGACTATTAACTCTTGTTTTTTATTGGAAATCTAATTTATTTTCCTAAGAAATAAATCTGATTCATTTTTTGCGACGTGTTCCTTACTCCTTGTATTGTCTAACCACTGCCTACCTCCATTTTCATGTCATAAGTTGCCCTCTTACTCGCATTGAATTACCTGCGGATCTGTTTTCTTTCCAGCGAAATGGTAGTCGCCAGCTTACTAAAATTTTGAACTCTGTCCTAGGAAGTGTTGCATTTTGATATAGCATTTTTCAAGCAGGCTAAGTGTAGGATATGTTAAAATCAAGCACATACCCGTCCAAATGTCTGAGTGCATTGTCGGGTAGATCTATACTTGCATATCCGACCTTGGGGCCAGCCGCTACATCGTTCGACCTGTTAATCGGGTTTTCCCCTTCACTCCTTCTGTGGCTGTCTCCCGGAGACTGGGCCTAAGCGTCTACGCTACCTAAATTAATAGTTACGTTTGAAGGAGAGTATGTTGGAGTCTTGGCTTGGGCCTTCTCCTCATCGTCCAAAAGACTTCTTTGCTCATGTGCGCACGCCGAAGTGATTTTTACACTTAATAAAGTGTGGCTACTTTTTACAAGCCAGTAACCACAATTATGTCCGCGTACTTCTCGTTTGGATAGCCAGTCCAGATGGCGCCGTAATGTGACGGTTGTAGCGTTAGTGAGCATAGCGCACTTCCGTAAATAAATTCACATCTGATGAGCCTGTTACCTTTCACTCGGGCATATTTTGGCCACCTGCATAAATACCCTTCATTTTTAAGAAGTCACTTTATCAAACCCGTGTGCTTTCAAGTGTGTCTTCAATTGTGTTTGTCTGGAAAACGCTCAAACGTGCTGTATATACGAGTGGGCCAGTGATGATGTTCGTTTCTGATCTTTGTTGCGGTCTCACCCGAGCAATCTTGGTTACTTCAAGGCATTTTCTTCTGTGTTATTCTATGTTCATTTGTTGCACCTTCGCCTGTTTTTTGTGCAGTGATTTGCATCGTTCCATCGTTCCCCACTCCTCCTACTGCCCTTTATTATCATTGGGGGTTGTTCTCTCTTAATTCGCGGACAAAGACATCGGAAGTATCATTGGACGTATTAACGTCTTATCTTTTACTTTTTGCCACATCACTGATCCCATTATCCCTCATACTACGGTATACGATGACTGCTAAGACAAGCTGCAAGACAAAACGCGATCCCTCCAAGTTCGCCCTCCTAGCCGAAGGCCACTCATACGCGGCTCGTTGTCGTTGGGTTTGTAGGCGCGCGAGGACAGCGTTGCGGGCTACTTCGATGTGACTTTTGTCGGCAGCGTCGTTCATACCCTAGGCCGAATGGGATCCACATGAAAGTTCGACTCTTGTGACAGACGATGTCCACTGTGTGCCCCACAAAGGGGTGAGAGCAGGCACGGCGCCTGTTTTTTGGTGATAGTGGACTTCCGCAGCATCTATTGCACTCTTTCCTCCTCGGCCACCTGGGTCTAGAGTGAAGACAGAGTCAAGAAGACCGAAGGTGGGGGAGGGCACAGGTTGTGACTGCCACGGCCGGATCCGCACCTAGGCGTACCACCATACCTGCTGCGGGGAGTGGCCGCAGTTACGGACAGAGCTGGAGAGCTTGCTTGCGCGCGCCATATGGTCTCCACACCAGGATTTCACGCGCAGGGAGATAGAACCCTCCGATCTCATATGCAGCAGAGGGGCTGTGGCGTCCAGCCAACATGACCGGTCCGGCGTCATTGTTCAAGACCTTGCTGCCTCAATGTCATTCACCCCGTGCAGCGAGTCGTTCCAGACGCGCTGACCTGAAGCCGCTCGACCGACTTCAGCTCGAGCACAGTTGCGTCCACACAGCGTCGCGGCTACCCATGCCCCACTTGAACGCGCCATCCCCTGCAACCAGCAAAACAAGCCACCACCCCTCGACAAATGCAACTGGTCACCACTTGAGCTTGACCCACGAGCCTACAAAAGCGGCTGCCACCACTATCTGAATGACTCTCAGGCATGACTGGACGCAGTCAACTTCAGCCCTGGCTTCGCCAGTGGCCACTGCCGCCTGAGAGGACCACTCCGGGTTCTTTACACAATAAACCCCTCATTCAGGTTCCATCTATCTCTCTCCTTCCAATCTAGGATTTGCCCTGATTATGGTAGCGCCCAGACTGCACACACTCACACTGCTGTGCCGCTACAGGGCCATACGGAGAAAGGAGCCGAAAAGCATACTTCTCACTAACGTGAGAGCTGCCGGTGTTGTGCGATTTTTGAGGGGTGTGCGCGCGCTGCATGCGTTGATGTGACCCTGTCGGCTGTGATTTACCGCAGGCTTTCGTGAATGTACAAGTGCTGGGATGTACGAGGACAATATATATATGCAGTTGAGGCGATGACGTCTGGCGTATGTTGGTGCCCCAGGCACTGATTCGCCAGGCTCCGTACGATGGACTCCCAGGTGACCGATGCGTGAGGTGAATGTGCGGCGACAGTGTGGGCATAACAGGTCGGGAGCTACAGAGTTGGTTTCGATGGTGGCGGTGGTGGTGCTGCTGCCGTTGCTAGTGTTGAGTGCTCTGAGCAAAGGGGGAATTATTATGCTGGGGAGTGGTGGATGCGTAAGGTGTGCCAGGTGTATCGATACTGCCGTGCGCTCCGCATGAGACCGTGCGGTCGGTGAATGTGCGTGGGCAGTTGAGGTGGATGCGACGAGTGTATGTTGATGCGGGGTCCACTTACTGGTCACTTGGCAGCAAGTCGCCCCTGGGAACGGTCAACGTAGGGTGCTCACTTGCGGGGGGTGGTCTGGACGTGTGAAAAGTTAGTGGGCAAGTGAGGGAAAGATCAGCCGATCCACGCAACTGTTGCGACCAATGATGTCTACCGCTGCCTTACGAGGATGACCAATCATTGGTGACCTACACGTGAATTAGCCCATAGTTGGGCTAGCTATAGCAACATCTATCGTGCTCTGCCTCATTCAGCTTACTCTGCCGACAAGACAATGTGAGGATGCAGAAACTCTCGTTGACAGAACTAAGCGGCTCATATACGCTGACCGCTCAGATCTCACGTAGGCGAAATCACGCAACCTTTGCTTTTGGACTCTCCCTTCCCACGTACTGGCCTCTCTTATTGGTCGATAACTTTTAAGCATCTGCAGCCTGTTTGTATTTGCAATCGACGGACGTCGCTCCACTTTCAACCTTGTTGTTTTCTGCCTTCACACTTCATTCTTCCTCAGGCGGAGACCTCGCCGACAGTGGTGATAATCTGGCGGACGACGAAGATGAGGGTCTCTCGGACTGTCATCAGTACGGCGGTGGCGCTGATCAAGATGAGGAATCCGCTGAGGTCTGCCAACTTGCTGCCAGTTTTGCCGACGTTCGCCTGGATGCGGCCACAGGCATCTCCTCCTCCCTCTCCGAGGAGGCTCAGGCCAAAAGCATTGCCCAACGTGCCCTCAGTCAGAGTTCGTCGTCTGCATCGTCGCTTACCGATCTGGAACGCTGTCTGGCCCGCTACACAGCCTCTGAGGCGCTTTCTGACAGTAACCGGATCGTCTGTGAGACCTGTACCCGCAGGCAGCAGCATTCGGGCACATCTAAGAAGACGCCCGTGCTTTGCAGGGCCATCAAGAAGGACATTATTATTC
This sequence comes from Spirometra erinaceieuropaei, assembly GCA_902702965.1. NCBI lineage: Eukaryota > Metazoa > Platyhelminthes > Cestoda > Diphyllobothriidea > Diphyllobothriidae > Spirometra > Spirometra erinaceieuropaei. The sequence continues at coordinate 453,049 of CACRXP010000090.1, read as the reverse complement.
TTCCACCGGCTGTCCTCACTATTCACCTGAAGCGCTTCCAGCAGGTGGGCATATTTATTCTAGTTTCTTAGATTTAATTCTGGGTCAGATCTTATTTCGTAGCCATACCTGCAGTTGACAAGCCCCAGTCTATTCCCTAACAGGTACGGCTACGAAATAGGATCTTGCCTTTGATGGCCATCCAGGCCATCAGAGGTGGTCTGTTCTTGCTCGTTTTTCTCGCATGACATTCTGGGAGTTGATGTCCTCCCCCCTTCGTTTTGCCCACCCGTGAGCCGATTTTATGTGGCCTGTTGGGTTAGGGTTATGCCTTTGGGCTTAGGTTTTCGGGTTACGGTTAGGGTTTGAGCGTACAAATAGGTTTCAGTATTACGGTTAGTTTTTTCAGTTACGGCTATGTCTAAGGGCTACGGTTACGTTTACGATTTTGGATAGGTTTACGGTTGGGGTTGCCATTAGGGTTAACGTTTAAGGTTCAGGTTAGGGTTAAGGTAAGGATTAGGGTTAAGATCGCCGCCCGCTTCCCCATTCCTGGCTACCAACTGCGATCTAGCCGGCCTGTCTATTTCCATGCACGGTTCGACCATTATTAAGCCATCACGGAGTTATCTTACTGATATTAAAAGTACAGTGAGTGCTCGATTTCATGAAATGTTAATCGAAATTCTAAAGTGCGTTCCCCATTACCAAGGGTTACTTAGGTGCGGTTCTAATACTGATTTTCTTGCGGCATAATCCTATAATATTTGGGACTCGGCGAGATGTCAACTTTTGAATACACGGATTTTTATCACTAGAAACCGTTCTCGGTAAAAAGCGACTACTTAAGTAGCATGCATTGTTCCCATTGATTTTCAATGGCCTTGTAAATTCAAATGTATTTTGTAGAAATTACGAAGAAAAACATGCATTCTTTCAGTCCTTTGATAGGGGGTCATCTTCTCTTTTTATTTAATACTCGAAAAAGAAGTGGAATTAAGTTTTTAAACAGTTTTCTAATTGCCAAATAATTTGAAGCCTGATCAGTCGTTGCCTCAGCGCTTAGAGATTTCCGTCTATAAGGTGCATGTGTTCCGCGTAAAGAAAATCACACACTTTTCTATGTCATTAAAAAGATATCATACAGAGTCCATAAAAGTTTGCCATGAATGCGGACTATGTTGTACATGTCATGAGGAGCTGGGGTAAACGGCCAGGCCCGATGCTATATGAATGGGCATTGCGAGCTCTTAAAAAATCTCATAATAAGAAACTTCTTTAAAACCTAACTATACTCCTTCCTTGGGCATGAAATATAAAGAAGACGTGGTTCTCTATCAAACGACTGAGGGAAAGCATATTTTTGTTTAGGCTGTCTATAAGATATATTTGACTTTGCAAATCCCTCAAAAATCAACGGGACAGATGCATGCTACTTAAGTAGTCACTTTTTTACCCAGCGCGGTTCCTACAGGAGATTGGGAAGCGGTGTATTCCAAAGCTGACATCCTGCCGAGTCTGAAATGCTATAGGATTATGCCGCAAGATAATCAGTATTACCACCGCGCCTAAGTAATCCTTCCAAATCGGGCACGCATTTTGGAATTTTAGCCAACATTTCATGAGCGCTAACTCACTGTACTTGCTAACGACTCACGCAGCAGCCTTTCCACTGCTAATTTCCGCATCCGTGTTAAGTCATCTGCAGGCACAGAAAGCTGTCTCGCCATGTCTCCTGAACAGCGTGGCAGAGAAAAGTCATAACATATCACAGCCGCTTCCTGCATCTGGCACTTGAGCCTCTACCCGTAACGTGCTTCGCATTCATTGTCTTATCCAGCGTTATTATCTACAGTAAGTAGTCGAAGTACCCACAATTTCTATGAGATCATGACCTGTTACATCTGTGCTTGCTGATGTCGGCAGTTTACTCTGTTCGTAGTTCATTAGTTCTCGTGCCTTTCATCCTCAACTCCCCCTTACTGTCTTCAAGGGATGATGCGCCTAAACAACTAAATACAGTAGGTTTTGCTAGTACGCATTTCTAAGGTTGATGGGGGGGAGTGGGGTTACGATGAGGATTTCTAATCACGCTTGTTTTCTGCAACATGCAAACCCCATGGCCATGTTTTCCCGCAGCCGTTTTTTGGTTTTTCAGGTGTCATACCGACTGCAAAAGAGTTCCAAAAAGGTCTCATTCCCCGTCCGGTTGGATCTCAGTCCTTACTGTTCTCGCCTCTCATGGGTAAGGTCTTTTCTATAACCCTTCTATTACTGATGAAATTAGTTCTGGTAGTTAAATGACCATGTCCTCCCTCCTTTGAGTCAGAATCTTCATAACGGACACGCCATCTACCGTCTTTTTGGCGTTGTGGAACACTGTGGAAGCATGCGCGGCGGTCACTATGTCTCCTACATTGCTGTGGACTCCCCACCCATGGACTCCTCCTCTGGCACGACGGAAGTCCTCCATCCCCGACCCGACTTCCTTTCGCCGCTGGAGAAGCCGGCCACGTGGCCGTTAAATAACCAACACCTGGTGGGCCAACTGCGTCGTTGCGACCGCAGCTGCTTACTGGACAAGGACACAGCGCAGAACATTGCCTCCTGCGACGATGATGGTTTTTACTCCATGCAAGATTCTAGCCCAAAGTCAGCTGCCTCTTCAAAGTCTTTTGTCGACGCGGCCGGCGCTCGTGTTGACGATCTGGTCACCTCCTCCTCCTCTGCCAGCTCCGGATCGGACTCCGATCACAATCCTGCCGGTTGCCAGTGGTACCACTGCAGTGACACTCATGTCGCTCCCGTTTCCCTCTCCACTGTCCTATCATGTCAGCCATACATTCTCTTCTATGAGCGAATCTAATAATTACTTTGAAGCGCAGTACTTGCTTCTCCTTTTGTTGTGTCGCCGCTGGAACAGAGCGTTTTTCGTGCTGATGGCCTGTATATTATTCCCTATATCTACTTGTCTTATATTTTGCTAGGATGTTTCCTTCTTTGGCCCTTCCTTGTCATAGGCGGTATTGTGCTTGTTCCCCCCCCCTTTCCTTGCTCAATGCGAGAGCTGCATCAATGCATGACATTTATTAGTCCCACTGCGCCCAGCCTTCGTGCGTTCCTTATTATTGCTGTGCCTTCTTCGTCAGTCTACTGGGGCACGGGGGGAGAATGACGAATCAGCCCACTTCTCGCTGTGATAAATATGACATACCGGAATCTATCAAGTCGCGCCGACAGTCCTGGTCTGCCATCTGATAGGGTGACTCGACCCCACTCGGTACCGGGGGGAGGGAGGTAAACTGCGGTGGTTCTTTTTACGCAGTCGTTATATTGTTCTTCCTTGCGTGAACGGTGCTGAGCACACGTAGACGGGCTCGCTATATCTGCTAGTCGCTGAACTTACACCTATCTTCGGCCGTAAGGAAGATGCGGCGCAAGTCTTCTGCATAAACGAATTCTGTCGGGCGA